>CM057134.1:9184473-9357799 GCA_029964075.1 Patiria pectinifera
TATATACATGTAGTGTCCATCAGCGTAGCAAGGGGGTATTTTACCCCCAATATTTGTGTGAAGACTGCCCTTTTCCATTCAAATGCCCTTTTTCACCAGTGCTTACCCCCTTCCTCATTTTGTTGTAAAGAGTGTCCTTTTTTGCAAAGTGCCCTATTTTTCTGAACAAATGCCCTTTTGAAAAAGATGTCGTGCCCTTCCATGTACCTGCGGCCGTTCTGGGTGCCTTTTTTTCATTTCACGCATCTATTGTCCTGAAAAGGACCATATATTGTCCGTTAGTGTGCATAATCATCGGATTAATGTCCGGAGAAAAAAACATGTCTACATTTCAGCACGATGTGCAAGTGCCCTTTTCAAGAAATTTGACTCTCGACTACCACCATTTCACACCGTACACTAGTTTGGAATTTAACTATAAAATTTAAGTTGACTTCAAAATTAATAAAATTTTGTCACTTAAAAATACGCTGTGGGATTTGAACCTGCAACCTTCCAATTCAGAGTCAGCAGTCCACACCTCTCGACTACCACCATTTCACACCGTACAATAGTTTCGAAATTAACTATAAAGTTTAAGTTGACCTCAAAATTAATAAACTTTCGTAACCTAAAAATACGCTGTGGGATTTGAACCTGCAACCTTCCGATTCAGAGTCAACAGCCCACACCTCTCGACTACCACCATTTCACACTGTACACTAGTTTCGAAATTAATTTTAAAGTTTAATTTGACCTCAAAATTAATAAAATTTGGTAACCTAAAAATACGCTGTGGGATTTGAACCTGCAACCTTCCGATTCAGAGTTAGCAGTCCACACCTCTCGACTACCACCATTTCACACAGTACACTAGTTTCGAAATTAACTATAAAGTTTAAGTTGACTTCAAAATTAATAAAATTTTGTAACCTAAAAATACGCTGTGGGATTTGAAACTGCAACCTTCCGATTCAGAGTCAGTAGTCCACACCTCTCGACTACCACAATTTCACACCGTACACTAGTTTCGAAATTAACTATAAAGTTTAAGTTGACTTCAAAATTAATAACATTTCGTAACCTAAAAATACGCTGTGGGATTTGAACCTGTAACCTTCCGATGCAGAGTCAGCAGTCCACACCTCTCGACTACCACAATTTCACACCCTACACTAGTTTCAAAATTAACTATCAAGTTTAAGTTGACCTCAAAATTAATAAACTTTCGTAACCTAAAAATACGCTGTGGGATTTGAACCTGCAACCTTCCGATTCAGAGTCAACAGCCCACACCTCTCGACTACCACCATTTCACACTGTACACTAGTTTCGAAATTAATTTTAAAGTTTATTTTGACCTCAAAATTAATAAAATTTGGTAACCTAAAAATACGCTGTGGGATTTGAACCTGCAACCTTCCGATTCAGAGTTAGCAGTCCACACCTCTCGACTACCACCATTTCACACAGTACACTAGTTTCGAAATTAACTATAAAGTTTAAGTTGACCTCAAAATTAATAAAATTTCGTAACCTAAAAATACGCTGTGGGATTTGAAACTGAAACCTTCCGATGCAGAGTCAGCAGTCCACACCTCTCGACTACCACAATTTCACACTATAAACTAGTTTCGAAATTAACTATAAAGTTTAAGTTGACCTCAAAATTAATAAAATTTCGTAACCTAAAAAGACGCTGTGGGATTTGAACCTGCAACCTTCCGATGCAGAGTCAGCAGTCCACACCTCTCGACTACCACAATTTCACACCATACACTAGTTTCGAATTTAACTATAAAGTTTAAGTTGACTTCAAAATTAATAAAATTTCGTAACCTAAAAATACGCTGTGGGATTTGAACCTTCAACCTTCCGATGCAGAGTCAGCAGTCCACACCTCTCGACTACCACAATTTCACACCATACATTAGTTTCGAAATTAACTATAAAGTTTAAGTTGACTTCAAAATTAATAAAATTTTGTAACCTAAAAATACGCTGTGGGATTTGAACCTGCAACCTTCCGATTCAGAGTCAGTAGTCCACACCTCTCGACTACCACAATTTCACACCGTACACTAGTTTCGAAATTAACTATAAAGTTTAAGTTGACTTCAAAATTAATAAAATTTCGTAACCTAAAAATACGCTGTGGGATTTGAACCTGTAACCTTCTGATGCAGAGTCAGCAGTCCACACCTCTCAACTACCACAATTTCACACCGTACACTAGTTTTAAAATTAACTATCAAATTTAAGTTGACCTCAAAATTAATAAAATTTCGTAACCTAAAAATACGCTGTGGGATTTGAACCTGCAACCTTCCAATTGAGAGTCAGCAGTCCACACCTGTCGACTACCACAATTTCACACCGTACACTAGTTTCGAAATTAACTATAAAGTTTAAGTTGACTTCAAAATTAATAAAAAATTTTAACCTAAAAATACACTGTGGGATTTGAACCTGCAACCTTCCGATGCAGAGTCAGCAGTCCACACCTCTCGACTACCACAATTTCACACTGTACACTAGTTTCGAAATTAACTATAAAGTTTAAGTTGACCTCAAAATTAATAAAATTGTGTAACCTAAAAATAACACTGAGGGATTTGAACCTGCAACCTTCCGATTCAGAGTCAGTAGTCCACACCTCTCAACTACCACAATTTCACACCGTACACTAGTTTCGAAATTAACTATAAAGTTTAACGACCTCAAAATTAATAAAATTTTGTAACCTAAAAATACGCTGTGGGATTTGAACCTTCAACCTTCCGATTCAGAGTCAGCAGTCCACACCTCTTGACTACCACAATTTCACACTCTACACTAGTTTTGAAATTAACTTTAAAGTTGAAGTTGACCTCAAAATTAATAAAATTTCGTAACCTAAAAATACGTCTTGGGATTTGAACCTGCAACCTTCCGGTTCAGAGTCAATAGTCCACGTCTCTTGACTACCACAATTTCACACCATACACTAGTTTTGAAATTAACTTTAAAGTTGAAGTTGACCTCAAAATTAATAAAATTTCAGTAGTTCAGACCTGTGAAGTGGTACGGACTGCTGATTCAAAGTCTGAAGGTTGCAGGTTCATTTCCAATGTGGGAAATTTAAATTTTAAGATTTAATTACTTTTTAGGTCAATTGAAACTTTATAGTTAATTCCGTAACAGCTAAAAAGTGTGAAGTTGTGCTTAGTTGAGTGGTACGTACTGCTGACTCTAATTCTGGTGGTTGCAGGTTCAATTCCACAGTGGGAAATTAAGATTTTAAAATTATTATTATTTTTTAGTTCAATTGAAACTTTATAGTTAATTTCGTAACAGCTAAAAAGTGTGAAGTCGTGCTTAGTCGAGTGGTATGTACTGCTCCCTCTAAATCTGGAGGTTGCAGGTTCAATCCCACAGTGGGAAATTTAGATTTTAAAATTTGATTAATTTTTAGGTCAATTGAAACTTTATACTTAATTTTGTAACAGCTAAAAAGTGTGAAATTGTGCTTAGTCTTGTGGTACGGACTGCAGACTCTAAATCTGGAGGTTGCAGGTTCAATCCCACAGTGGGAATTTTAGATTTAAAAATTTTTATTATTTTTTAGGTCAATTGAAACTTTATAGTTAACTCCGTAACAGCTAAAAAGTGTGAAGTTGTGCTTAGTAGAGTGGTACGGACTGCTGACTCTAAATCCAGAGGTTGCAGGTTCATTTCCACAGTGGAAAATTTAGATTTTCAAATTTTATTAATTTTTAGGTCAGTTGAAACTTTATAGTTAATTTTGTAACAGCTTAAAAGTGTGAAGTTGTGCTTAGTTGAGTGGTATGTACTGCTCACTCTAAATCTGGAGGTTGCAGGTTCAATCCCACAGTGGGAAATTTATATTTTAAAATTTTATTACTTTTGAGGTCAATTGGATTTTTATAGTTAATTTCGTAACAGCTAAAAAGTGTGAAGTTGTGCTTAGTTGAGTGGTATGTACTGCTCACTCTAAATCTGGAGGTTGCAGGTTCATTTCCTCAGTGGGAAATTTAGATTTTAAAATTTTATTATTTTTTAGGTCAATTGAAACTTTATAGTTAATTTTGTAACAGCTAAAAAGTGTGAAGTTGTGCTTAGTCTGTTGGTACGGACTGCTGACTCTAAATCTGGAGGTTGCAGGTTCTATCCCATTGTGGGACTTTTAGATTTTAAAATGTTTATTATTTTTTAGGTCAATTGAAACTTCATAGTTAATTTCATAACAGCTAAAAAGTGTGAAGTTGTGCTTAGTAGAGTGGTACGTACTGCTCACTCTAAATCTGGAGGTTGCAAGTTCAATCCCACAGTGGGAAATTAAGATTTTAAAATTATTATTATTTTTTAGTTCAATTGAAACTTTATAGCTAATTTCGTAACAGCTAAAAAGTGTGAAGTTGTGCTTAGTCGAGTGGTACGGACTGCTGACTCTAAATCTGGAGGTTGCAGGTTCATTTCCTCAGTGGGAAATTTAGATTTTAAAATTTTATTAATTTTTAGGTCAATTGAAACTTTATAGTTAATTTTGTAACAGCTAAAAAGTGTGAAGTTGTGCTTAGTCGAGTGGTACGTACTGCTCACTCTAAATCTGGAGGTTGCAGGTTCAATCCCACAGTGGAAAATTAAGATTTTAAAATTATTATTATTTTTTAGTTCAATTGAAACTTTATAGTTAATTTCGTAACAGCTAAAAAGTGTGAAGTAGTGCTTAATCGAGTGGTATGTACTGCTCACTCTAAATCCGGAGGTTGCAGGTTCAATCCGACAGTGGGAAATTTAGATTTTAAAATTTTATTACTTTTGAGGTCAATTGAAACTTTATAGTGAATTTTGTAACAGCTAAAAAGTGTGAAGTCGTGCTTAGTCTTGTGGTACGGACTGCTGACTCTAAATCTAGAGGTTGCAGGTTCA
This sequence comes from Patiria pectinifera, assembly GCA_029964075.1. NCBI lineage: Eukaryota > Metazoa > Echinodermata > Asteroidea > Valvatida > Asterinidae > Patiria > Patiria pectinifera. The sequence goes on from CM057134.1 coordinate 9,189,385, forward strand.
GTCCCACAATGGGAATTTTAGATTTTAAAATTTTTATTATTTTTTTAGGTGAATTGAAACTTCATAGTTAATTTCATAACAGCTAAAAAGTGTGAAGTTGTGCTTAGTCGAGTGGTACGTACTGCTCACTCTAAATCTGGAGGTTTTCAAGTTCAATCCCACAGTGGGAAATTAAGATTTTAAAATTATTATTATTTTTTAGTTCAATTGAAACTTTATAGTTAATTTCGTAACAGCTAAAAAGTGTATAGTAGTGCTTAATTGAGTGGTATGTACTGCTCACTCTAAATCCGGAGGTTGCAGGTTCAATCCCACAGTGGGAAATTTAGATTTTAAAATTTTATTACTTTTGAGGTCAATTGAAACTTTATAGTTAATTTTGTAACAGCTAAAAAGTGTGAAGTTGTGCTTAGTCAAGGGGTACGGACTGCTGACTCTAAATCTGGAGGTTGCAGGTTCATTTCCTCAGCGGGAAATTTAGATTTTAAAATTTTATTAATTTTTAGGTCAATTGAAACTTTATACTTAATTTTGTAACAGCTAAAAAGTGTGAAGTTGTGCTTAGTCGAGTGGTATATACTGCTCACTCTAAATCTGGATGTTGCAGGTTCAATCCCACAGTGGGAAATTAAGATTTAAACATTATTTTTTTTTTTTAGTTCAATTGAAACTTTATAGTTAATTTCGTAACAGCTAAAAAGTGTGAAGTCGTGCTTAGTCGAGTGGTATGTACTGCTCACCCTAAATCTGAAGGTTGCAGGTTCAATCCCACAGTGGGAAATTTCGATTTTAAAATTTTATTACATTTGTGGTCAATTGAAACTTTATAGTTAATTTTGTAACAGCTAAAAAGTGTGAAGTTGTGCTTAGTTGAGTGGTACGTACTGCTCACTCTAAATCTGGAGGTTGCAGGTTCATTTCTTCAGTGGGAAATTTATCTTTTAAAATTGTATTAATTTTTAGGTCAATTGAAACTTTATAGTTAATTTTGTAACAGCTAAAAAGTGTGAAGTAGTGCTTAATCGAGTGGTATGTACTGCTCACTCTAAATCCGGAGGTTGCAGGTTCAATCCCACAGTGGGAAATTTAGATTTTAAAATTTTATTACTTTTGAGGTCAATTGAAACTTTATAGTTAATTTTATAACAGCTAAAAAGTGTGAAGTTGTGCTTAGTCTTGTGGTACGGATTGCTGACTCTAAATCTGGAGGTTGCAGGTTCAATCCCACAGTGGGAAATTTAGATTTTAAAATTTTATTACTTTTGAGGTCAATTGAAACTTTATAGTTAATTTTGTAACAGCTAAAAAGTGTGAAGTTGTGCTTAGTCTTGTGGTACGGACTGCTGACTCAAAATCTGGAGGTTGCAGGTTCATTTCCTCAGTGGGAAATTTATATTTTAAAATTTTATAAATTTTTAGGTCAATTGAAACTTTATAGTTAATTTTGTAACAGCTAAAAAGTGTGAAGTTGTGCTTAGTCATGTGGTACGGACTGCTGACTCTAAGTCTGGAGGTTGCAGGTTCAATCTCACAGTGGGAATTTTAGATTTTAAAATTTTATATTATTTTTTAGGTCAATTGAAACTTTATAGTTAATTCCGTAACAGCTAAAAGTGTGAAGTTGTGCTTAGTCTTGTGGTACGGATTGCTGACTCTAAATCTGGAGGTTGCAGGTTCATTTCCTTATTGGGAAATTTATATTTTAAAATTTTATTAATATTTAGGTCAATTGAAACTTTATAGTTAATTTTGTAACAGCTAAAAAGTGTGAAGTTGTGCTTAGTCTTGTGGTATGGACTGCTGACTCTAAATCTGGAGGTTGCAGGTTCAATCCCACAGTGGGAATTTTAGATTTTAAATTTTTTATTTTTTTAGGTCAATTGAAACTTTATAGTTAATTCTGTAACAGCTAAAAAGTGTGAAGTTGTGCTTAGTCGATTGGTATGTACTGCTCACTCTAAATCTGGAGGTTGCAGGTTCAATCCCACAGTGGGAAATTTAGATTTTAAAATTTTATTACTTTTGAGGTCAATTGAAACTTTATAGTTAATTTTATAACAGCTAAAAAGTGTGAAGTTGTGCTTAGTCGAGTGGTACGGATTGCTGACTCCAAATCTGGAGGTTGCAGGTTCAATCCCACAGTGGGAAATTTAGATTTTAAAATTTTATTACTTTTGAGGTCAATTGAAACTTTATAGTTAATTTTGTAACAACTAAAAAGTGTGAAGTTGTGCTTAGTCGAGTGGTACGGACTGCTCACGCTAAATCTGGAGGTTGCAGGTTCAATCCCACAGTGGGAAATTAAGATTTAAACATTATTATTTTTGTTTAGTTCAATTGAAACTTTATAGTTAATTTCATAACAGCTAAAAAGTGTGAAGTCGTGCTTAGTCGAGTGGTATGTACTGCTCACCTTAAATCTGGAGGTTGCAGGTTCAATCCCACAGTGGGAAATTTAGATTTTAAATTTTTATTACTTTTGAGGTCAATTGAAACTTTATAGTTAATTTTGTAACAGCTAAAAAGTGTGAAGTTGTGCTTAGTCAAGTAGTACGGACTGCTGACTCTAAATCTGGAGGTTGCAGGTTCATTTCCTCAGCGGGAAATTTAGATTTTAAAATTTTATTAATTTTTAGGTCAATTTAAACTTTATAGTTAATTTTGTAACAGCTAAAAAGTGTGAAGTTGTGCTTAGTCGAGTGGTATATACTGCTCACTCTAAATCTGGATGTTTCAGGTTCAATCCCACAGTGGGAAATTTAGATTTTAAAATTTTATTACTTTTGAGGTCAATTGAAACTTTATAGTTAATTTTGTAACAGCTAAAAAGTGTGAAGTTGTGCTTAGTCGAGTGTTATGGACTGCTCACGCTAAATCTGGAGGTTGCAGGTTCAATCCCACAGTGGGAAATTTATATTTTAAAATTTTATTAATTTTTAGGTCAATTGAAACTTTATAGTTAATTCTGTAACAGCTAAAAAGTGTGAAGTTGTGCTTAGTCGAGTGGTATGTACTGCTCACTCTAAATCTGGAGGTTGCAGGTTCAATCCCACAGTGGGAAATTTAGATTTTAAAATTTTATTACTTTTGAGGTCAATTGAAACTTTATAGTTAATTTTGTAACAGCTAAAAAGTGTGAAGTTGTGCTTAGTCGAGCGGTATGGACTGCTCACGCTAAATCTGGAGGTTGCAGGTTCAATCCCACAGTGGGAAATTAAGATTTAAACATTTTTTTTTTTTTTAGTTCAATTGAAACTTTATAGTTAATTTCATAACAGCTAAAAAGTGTGAAGTCGTGCTTAGTTGAGTGGTATGAACTGCGGACTCTAAATCTGGAGGTTGCAAGTTCAATCCCACAGTGGGAAATTAAGATTTTAAAATTATTTTTTATTATTTTTTAGTTCAATTGAAACTTTATAGTTAATTTTGTAACAGCTAAAAAGTGTGAAGTTGTGCTTAGTTGAGTGGTGTGTACTGCTGACTCTAAATCTGGAGGTTGCAGGTTCATTTCCTCAGTGGGAAATTTAGATTTTAAAATTGTATTAATTTTTAGGTCAATTGAAACTTTATAGTTAATTCCGTAACAGCTAAAAAGTGTGAAGTTGTGCTTAGTCGAGTGGTATGTACTGCTCACTCAAAATCTGGAGGTTGCAGGTTCAATCCCACAGTGGGAAATTTCGATTTTAAAATTTTATTACTTTTGAGGTCAATTGAAACTTTATAGTTAATTTTGTAACAGCTAAAAAGTGTGAAGTCGTGCTTAGTTGAGTGGTATGAACTGCGGACTCTAAATCTGGAGGTTGCAAGTTCAATCCCACAGTGGGAAATTAAGATTTTAAAATTATTTTTTATTATTTTTTAGTTCAATTGAAACTTTATAGTTAATTTTGTAACAGCTAAAAAGTGTGAAGTTGTGCTTAGTTGAGTGGTGTGTACTGCTGACTCTAAATCTGGAGGTTGCAGGTTCATTTCCTCAGTGGGAAATTAAGATTTAAAAATTATTATTTTTTTTTAGTTCAATTGAAACTTTATAGTTAATTTCGTAACAGCTAAAAAGTGTGAAGTCGTGCTTAGTCGAGTGGTATGTACTGCTCACCCTAAATCTGGAGGTTGCAGGTTCAATGCCACAGTGGGAAATTTAGATTTTAAAATTTTATTACTTTTGAGGTCAATTGAAACTTTATAGTTTGTTTTGTAACAGCTTAAAAGTGTGAAGTTGTGCTTAGTCTTGTGGTACGGACTGCTGACTCTAAATCTGGAGGTTGCAGGTTCAATCTCACAGTGGGAAATTTAGATTTTAAATTTTTATTACTTTTGAGGTCAATTGAAACTTTATAGTTAATTTTGTAACAGCTAAAAAGTGTGAAGTTGTGCTTAGTCTTGTGGTACGGATTGCTGACTCTAAATCTGGAGGTTGCAGGTTCATTTCCTTATTGGGAAATTAAGATTTAAACTTTTTTTTTTTTTTAGTTCAATTGAAACTTTATAGTTAATTTCATAACAGCTAAAAAGTGTGAAGTCGTGCTTAGTTGAGTGGTATGAACTGCGGACTCTAAATCTGGAGGTTGCAAGTTCAATCCCACAGTGGGAAATTAAGATTTTAAAATTATTTTTTATTATTTTTTAGTTCAATTGAAACTTTATAGTTAATTTTGTAACAGCTAAAAAGTGTGAAGTTGTGCTTAGTTGAGTGGTGTGTACTGCTGACTCTAAATCTGGAGGTTGCAGGTTCATTTCCTCAGTGGGAAATTTAGATTTTAAAATTGTATTAATTTTTAGGTCAATTGAAACTTTATAGTTAATTCCGTAACAGCTAAAAAGTGTGAAGTTGTGCTTAGTCGAGTGGTATGTACTGCTCACTTAAAATCTGGAGGTTGCAGGTTCAATCCCACAGTGGGAAATTTAGATTTTAAAATTTTATTACTTTTGAGGTCAATTGAAACTTTATAGTTAATTTTGTAACAGCTAAAAAGTGTGAAGTTGTGCTTAGTCGAGTGGTACGGACTGCTCACTCTAAATCTGGAGGTTGCAGGTTCAATCCTACACTGGGAAATTAAGATTTAAAAATTATTATTTTTTTTTAGTTCAATTGAAACTTTATAGTTAATTTCGTAACAGCTAAAAAGTGTGAAGTCGTGCTTAGTCGAGTGGTATGTACTGCTCACCCTAAATCTGGAGGTTGCAGGTTCAATGCCACAGTGGGAAATTTAGATTTTAAAATTTTATTACTTTTGAGGTCAATTGAAACTTTATAGTTTGTTTTGTAACAGCTTAAAAGTGTGAAGTTGTGCTTAGTCTTGTGGTACGGACTGCTGACTCTAAATCTGGAGGTTGCAGGTTCAATCTCACAGTGGGAAATTTAGATTTTAAATTTTTATTACTTTTGAGGTCAATTGAAACTTTATAGTTAATTTTGTAACAGCTAAAAAGTGTGAAGTTGTGCTTAGTCTTGTGGTACGGATTGCTGACTCTAAATCTGGAGGTTGCAGGTTCATTTCCTTATTGGGAAATTTATATTTTAAAATTTTATTAATATTTAGGTCAATTGAAACTTTATAGTTAATTTTGTAACAGCTAAAAAGTGTGAAGTTGTGCTTAGTCTTGTGGTATGGACTGCTGACTCTAAATCTGGAGGTTGCAGGTTCAATCCCACAGTGGGAATTTTAGATTTTAAAATTTTTATTTTTTTAGGTCAATTGAAACTTTATAGTTAATTCTGTAACAGCTAAAAAGTGTGAAGTTGTGCTTAGTCGATTGGTATGTACTGCTCACTCTAAATCTGGAGGTTGCAGGTTCAATCCCACAGTGGGAAATTTAGATTTTAAAATTTTATTACTTTTGAGGTCAATTGAAACTTTATAGTTAATTTTATAACAGCTAAAAAGTGTGAAGTTGTGCTTAGTCGAGTGGTACGGATTGCTGACTCCAAATCTGGAGGTTGCAGGTTCAATCCCACAGTGGGAAATTTAGATTTTAAAATTTTATTACTTTTGAGGTCAATTGAAACTTTATAGTTAATTTTGTAACAACTAAAAAGTGTGAAGTTGTGCTTAGTCGAGTGGTACGGACTGCTCACGCTAAATCTGGAGGTTGCAGGTTCAATCCCACAGTGGGAAATTAAGATTTAAACATTATTATTTTTGTTTAGTTCAATTGAAACTTTATAGTTAATTTCATAACAGCTAAAAAGTGTGAAGTCGTGCTTAGTCGAGTGGTATGTACTGCTCACCTTAAATCTGGAGGTTGCAGGTTCAATCCCACAGTGGGAAATTTAGATTTTAAATTTTTATTACTTTTGAGGTCAATTGAAACTTTATAGTTAATTTTGTAACAGCTAAAAAGTGTGAAGTTGTGCTTAGTCAAGTAGTACGGACTGCTGACTCTAAATCTGGAGGTTGCAGGTTCATTTCCTCAGCGGGAAATTTAGATTTTAAAATTTTATTAATTTTTAGGTCAATTTAAACTTTATAGTTAATTTTGTAACAGCTAAAAAGTGTGAAGTTGTGCTTAGTCGAGTGGTATATACTGCTCACTCTAAATCTGGATGTTGCAGGTTCAATCCCACAGTGGGAAATTTAGATTTTAAAATTTTATTACTTTTGAGGTCAATTGAAACTTTATAGTTAATTTTGTAACAGCTAAAAAGTGTGAAGTTGTGCTTAGTCGAGTGTTATGGACTGCTCACGCTAAATCTGGAGGTTGCAGGTTCAATCCCACAGTGGGAAATTTATATTTTAAAATTTTATTAATTTTTAGGTCAATTGAAACTTTATAGTTAATTCTGTAACAGCTAAAAAGTGTGAAGTTGTGCTTAGTCGAGTAGTATGTACTGCTCACTCTAAATCTGGAGGTTGCAGGTTCAATCCCACAGTGGGAAATTTAGATTTTAAAATTTTATTACTTTTGAGGTCAATTGAAACTTTATAGTTAATTTTGTAACAGCTAAAAAGTGTGAAGTTGTGCTTAGTCGAGCGGTATGGACTGCTCACGCTAAATCTGGAGGTTGCAGGTTCAATCCCACAGTGGGAAATTAAGATTTAAACATTTTTTTTTTTTTAGTTCAATTGAAACTTTATAGTTAATTTCATAACAGCTAAAAAGTGTGAAGTCGTGCTTAGTTGAGTGGTATGAACTGCGGACTCTAAATCTGGAGGTTGCAAGTTCAATCCCACAGTGGGAAATTAAGATTTTAAAATTATTTTTTATTATTTTTTAGTTCAATTGAAACTTTATAGTTAATTTTGTAACAGCTAAAAAGTGTGAAGTTGTGCTTAGTTGAGTGGTGTGTACTGCTGACTCTAAATCTGGAGGTTGCAGGTTCATTTCCTCAGTAGGAAATTTAGATTTTAAAATTTTATTACTTTTGAGGTCAATTGAAACTTTATAGTTAATTTTGTAACAGCTAAAAAGTGTGAAGTTGTGCTTAGTCGAGTGGTACGGACTGCTCACTCTAAATCTGGAGGTTGCAGGTTCAATCCTACACTGGGAAATTAAGATTTAAAAATTATTTTTTTTTTTTAGTTCAATTGAAACTTTATAGTTAATTTCGTAACAGCTAAAAAGTGTGAAGTCGTGCTTAGTCGAGTGGTATGTACTGCTCACCCTAAATCTGGAGGTTGCAGGTTCAATGCCACAGTGGGAAATTTAGATTTTAAAATTTTATTACTTTTGAGGTCAATTGAAACTTTATAGTTTGTTTTGTAACAGCTTAAAAGTGTGAAGTTGTGCTTAGTCTTGTGGTACGGACTGCTGACTCTAAATCTGGAGGTTGCAGGTTCAATCTCACAGTGGGAAATTTAGATTTTAAATTTTTATTACTTTTGAGGTCAATTGAAACTTTATAGTTAATTTTGTAACAGCTAAAAAGTGTGAAGTTGTGCTTAGTAGAGTGGTACGGACTGCTGACTAAATCTGGAGGTTGCAGGTTCAATCCCACAGTGGGAAATTTAGATTTTAAATTTTTATTACTTTTGAGGTCAATTGAAACTTTATAGTTAATTTTGTAACAGCTAAAAAGTGTGAAGTTGTGCTTAGTCGAGTGGTACGGACTGCTGACTCTAAATCCGGAGGTTGCAGGTTCAATCCCACAGTGGGAAATTTATATTGTAAAATTTTATTACTTTTGAGGCCAATTGGATTTTTATAGTTAATTTCGTAACAGCTAAAAAGTGTGAAGTTGTGCTTAGTCTTGTGGTACGCACTGCTGACTCTAAATCTGGAGGTTGAAGGTTCAATCTCACTGTGGGAAATTTAGATTTTAAATTTTTTTATTATTTTTTAGTTCAATTGAAACTTTATAGTTAATTTTGTAACAGCTAAAAAGTGTGAAGTTGTGCTTAGTAGAGTGGTACGGACTGCTGACTAAATCTGGAGGTTGCAGGTTCAATCCCACAGTGGGAAATTTAGATTTTAAAATTTTATTACTTTTGAGGTCAATTGAAACTTTATAGTTAATTTTATAACAGCTAAAAAGTGTGAAGTTGTGCTTAGTCGAGTGGTACGGATTGCTGACTCTAAATCTGGAGGTTGCAGGTTCAAACCCACAGTGGGAAATTTAGATTTTAAAATTTTATTACTTTTGAGGTCAATTGAAACTTTATAGTTAATTTTGTAACAACTAAAAAGTGTGAAGTTGTAGTTGAGTGGTACGGACTGCTCACGCTAAATCTGGACGTTGCAGGTTCAATCCCACAGTGGGAAATTAAGATTTAAACATTATTTTTTTTTTTTTGTTCAATTGAAACTTTATAGTTAATTTCATAACAGCTAAAAAGTGTGAAGTCGTGCTTAGTCGAGTGGTATGTACTGCTCACCTTAAATCTGGAGGTTGCAGGTTCAATCCCACAGTGGGAAATTTAGATTTTAAATTTTTATTACTTTTGAGGTCAATTGAAACTTTATAGTTAATTTTGTAACAGCTAAAAAGTGTGAAGTTGTGCTTAGTCTTGTGGTACGGACTGCTGACTCAAAATCTGGAGGTTGCAGGTTCATTTCCTCAGTGGGAAATTTATATTTTAAAATTTTATTAATTTTTAGGTCAATTGAAACTTTATAGTTAATTCCGTAACAGCTAAAAGTGTGAAGTTGTGCTTAGTCTTGTGGTACGTACTGCTGACTCTAAATCTGGAGGTTGCAGGTTCATTTCCTTAGTGGGAAATTTATATTTTAAAATTTTATTAATTTTTAGGTCAATTGAAACTTTATAGTTAATTTTGTAACAGCTAAAAAGTGTGAAGTTGTGCTTAGTCGAGTGGTACGGACTGCTCACGCTAAATCTGGAGGTTGCAGGTTCAATCTCACAGTGGGAAATTAAGATTTAAACATTATTATTTTTGTTTAGTTCAATTGAAACTTTATAGTTAATTTCATAACAGCTAAAAAGTGTGAAGTCGTGCTTAGTCGAGTGGTATGTACTGCTCACCTTAAATCTGGAGGTTGCAGGTTCAATCCCACAGTGGGAAATTTAGATTTTAAATTTTTATTACTTTTGAGGTCAATTGAAACTTTATAGTTAATTTTGTAACTGCTAAAAAGTGTGAAGTTGTGCTTAGTCAAGTGGTACGGACTGCTGACTCTAAATCTGGAGGTTGCAGGTTCATTTCCTCAGCGGGAAATTTAGATTTTAAAATTTTATTAATTTTTAGGTCAATTTAAACTTTATAGTTAATTTTGTAACAGCTAAAAAGTGTGAAGTTGTGCTTAGTCGAGTGGTATATACTGCTCACTCTAAATCTGGATGTTGCAGGTTCAATCCCACAGTGGGAAATTTAGATTTTAAAATTTTATTACTTTTGAGGTCAATTGAAACTTTATAGTTAATTTTGTAACAGCTAAAAAGTGTGAAGTTGTGCTTAGTTGAGTGGTATGGACTGCTCACGCTAAATCTGGAGGTTGCAGGTTCAATCCCACAGTGGGAAATTTATATTTTAAAATTTTATTAATTTTTAGGTCAATTGAAACTTTATAGTTAATTCTGTAACAGCTAAAAAGTGTGAAGTTGTGCTTAGTCGAGTGGTATGTACTGCTCACCTTAAATCTGGAGGTTGCAGGTTCAATCCCACAGTGGGAAATTTAGATTTTAAAATTGTATTACTTTTGAGGTCAATTGAAACTTTATAGTTAATTTTGTAACAGCTAAAAAGTGTGAAGTTGTGCTTAGTCTTGTGGTATGGACTGCTGACTCTAAATCTGGAGGTTGCAGGTTCAATCCCACAGTGGGAAATTAAGATTTAAACATTTTTTTTTTTTTTAGTTCAATTGAAACTTTATAGTTAATTTCATAACAGCTAAAAAGTGTGAAGTCGTGCTTAGTTGAGTGGTATGAACTGCTGACTAAATCTGGAGGTTGCAGGTTCAATCCCACAGTGGGAAATTTAGATTTTAAATTTTTATTACTTTTGAGGTCAATTGAAACTTTATAGTTAATTTTGTAACAGCTAAAAAGTGTGAAGTTGTGCTTAGTCGAGTGGTACGGACTGCTGACTCTAAATCCGGAGGTTGCAGGTTCAATCCCACAGTGGGAAATTAAGATTTTAAAATTGTGTTACTTTTGAGGCCAATTGGATTTTTATAGTTAATTTCGTAACAGCTAAAAAGTGTGAAGTTGTGCTTAGTCTTGTGGTACGGACTGCTGACTCTAAATCTGGAGGTTGAAGGTTCAATCTCACAGTGGGAAATTTAGATTTTAAATTTTTTTATTATTTTTTAGTTCAATTGAAACTTTATAGTTAATTTTGTAACAGCTAAAAAGTGTGAAGTTGTGCTTAGTAGAGTGGTACGGACTGCTGACTAAATCTGGAGGTTGCAGGTTCAATCCCACAGTGGGAAATTTAGATTTTAAAATTTTATTACTTTTGAGGTCAATTGAAACTTTATAGTTAATTTTATAACAGCTAAAAAGTGTGAAGTTGTGCTTAGTCGAGTGGTACGGATTGCTGACTCTAAATCTGGAGGTTGCAGGTTCAAACCCACAGTGGGAAATTTAGATTTTAAAATTTTATTACTTTTGAGGTCAATTGAAACTTTATAGTTAATTTTGTAACAACTAAAAAGTGTGAAGTTGTGCTTAGTCGAGTGGTACAGACTGCTCACGCTAAATCTGGACGTTGCAGGTTCAATCCCACAGTGGGAAATTAAGATTTAAACATTATTATTTTTTTTTTGTTCAATTGAAACTTTATAGTTAATTTCATAACAGCTGAAAAGTGTGAAGTCGTGCTTAGTCGAGTGGTATGTACTGCTCACCTTAAATCTGGAGGTTGCAGGTTCAATCCCACAGTGGGAAATTTAGATTTTAAATTTTTATTACTTTTGAGGTCAATTGAAACTTTATAGTTAATTTTGTAACAGCTAAAAAGTGTGAAGTTGTGCTTAGTCTTGTGGTACGGACTGCTGACTCAAAATCTGGAGGTTGCAGGTTCATTTCCTCAGTGGGAAATTTATATTTTAAAATTTTATTAATTTTTAGGTCAATTGAAACTTTATAGTTAATTTTGTAACAGCTAAAAAATGTGAAGTTGTGCTTAGTCTTGTGGTACGGACTGCTGACTCTAAGTCTGGAGGTTGCAGGTTCAATCTTACAGTGGGAATTTTAGATTTTAAAATTTTTTATTATTTTTTAGGTCAATTGAAACTTTATAGTTAATTCCGTAACAGCTAAAAGTGTGAAGTTGTGCTTAGTCTTGTGGTACGTACTGCTGACTCTAAATCTGGAGGTTGCAGGTTCATTTCCTGAGTGGGAAATTTATATTTTAAAATTTTATTAATTTTTAGGTCAATTGAAACTTTATAGTTAATTTTGTAACAGGTAAAAAGTGTGAAGTTGTGCTTAGTCTTGTGGTACGGACTGCTGACTCTAAATCTGGAGGTTGCAGGTTTAATCCCACAGTGGGAATTTTAGATTTTAAAATTTTTATTATTTTTTTAGGTCAATTGAAACTTTATAGTTAATTCTGTAACAGCTAAAAAGTGTGAAGTTGTGCTTAGTCGAGTGGTATGTACTGCTCACTCTAAATCTGGAGGTTGCAGGTTCAATCCCACAGTGGGAAATTAAGATTTTAAAATTTTGTTACTTTTGAGGCCAATTGGATTTTTATAGTTAATTTCGTAACAGCTAAAAAGTGTGAAGTTGTGCTTAGTCTTGTGGTACGGACTGCTGACTCTAAATCTGGAGGTTGAAGGTTCAATCTCACAGTGGGAAATTTAGATTTTAAATTTTTTTATTATTTTTTAGTTCAATTGAAACTTTATAGTTAATTTTGTAACAGCTAAAAAGTGTGAAGTTGTGCTTAGTAGAGTGGTACGGACTGCTGACTAAATCTGGAGGTTGCAGGTTCAATCCCACAGTGGGAAATTTAGATTTTAAAATTTTATTACTTTTGAGGTCAATTGAAACTTTATAGTTAATTTTATAACAGTTAAAAAGTGTGAAGTTGTGCTTAGTCGAGTGGTACAGATTGCTGACTCTAAATCTGGAGGTTGCAGGTTCAATCCCACAGTGGGAAATTTAGATTTTAAAATTTTATTACTTTTGAGGTCAATTGAAACTTTATAGTTAATTTTGTAACAACTAAAAAGTGTGAAGTTGTGCTTAGTCGAGTGGTACGGACTGCTCACGCTAAATCTGGAGGTTGCAGGTTCAATCCCACATTGGGAAATTAAGATTTAAACATTATTTTTTTTTTTGTTCAATTGAAACTTTATAGTTAATTTCATAACAGCTAAAAAGTGTGAAGTCGTGCTTAGTCGAGTGGTATGTACTGCTCACCTTAAATCTGGAGGTTGCAGGTTCAATCCCACAGTGGGAAATTTAGATTTTAAATTTTTATTACTTTTGAGGTCAATTGAAACTTTATAGTTAATTTTGTAACAGCTAAAAGTGTGAAGTTGTGCTTAGTCGAGTGGTATATACTGCTCACTCTAAATCTGGATGTTGCAGGTTCAATCCCACAGTGGGAAATTTAGATTTTAAAATTTTATTACTTTTGAGGTCAATTGAAACTTTATAGTTAATTTTGTAACAGCTAAAAAGTGTGAAGTTGTGCTTAGTTGAGTGGTATGGACTGCTCACGCTAAATCTGGAGGTTGCAGGTTCAATCCCACAGTGGGAAATTTAGATTTTAAAATTTTATTAATTTTTAGGTCAATTGAAACTTTATAGTTAATTCTGTAACAGCTAAAAAGTGTGAAGTTGTGCTTAGTCGAGTGGTATGTACTGCTCACTCTAAATCTGGAGGTTGCAGGTTCAATCCCACAGTGGGAAATTTAGATTTTAAAATTGTATTACTTTTGAGGTCAATTGAAACTTTATAGTTAATTTTGTAACAGCTAAAAAGTGTGAAGTTGTGCTTAGTCGAGCGGTATGGACTGCTCACGCTAAATCTGGAGGTTGCAGGTTCAATCCCACAGTGGGAAATTAAGATTTAAACATTTTTTTTTTTTTTAGTTCAATTGAAACTTTATAGTTAATTTCATAACAGCTAAAAAGTGTGAAGTCGTGCTTAGTTGAGTGGTATGAACTGCGGACTCTAAATCTGGAGGTTGCAAGTTCAATCCCACAGTGGGAATTTTAGATTTTAAAATTTTTATTATTTTTTTAGGTCAATTGAAACTTTATAGTTAATTCTGTAACAGCTAAAAAGTGTGAAGTTGTGCTTAGTCGAGTGGTATGTACTGCTCACTCTAAATCTGGAGGTTGCAGGTTCAATCCCACAGTGGGAAATTAAGATTTTAAAATTGTGTTACTTTTGAGGCCAATTGGATTTTTATAGTTAATTTCGTAACAGCTAAAAAGTGTGAAGTTGTGCTTAGTCTTGTGGTACGGAATGCTGACTCTAAATCTGGAGGTTGAAGGTTCAATCTCACAGTGGGAAATTTAGATTTTAAATTTTTTTATTATTTTTTAGTTCAATTGAAACTTTATAGTTAATTTTGTAACAGCTAAAAAGTGTGAAGTTGTGCTTAGTAGAGTGGTACGGACTGCTGACTAAATCTGGAGGTTGCAGGTTCAATCCCACAGTGGGAAATTTAGATTTTAAAATTTTATTACTTTTGAGGTCAATTGAAACTTTATAGTTAATTTTATAACAGTTAAAAAGTGTGAAGTTGTGCTTATTCGAGTGGTACAGATTGCTGACTCTAAATCTGGAGGTTGCAGGTTCAATCCCACAGTGGGAAATTTAGATTTTAAAATTTTATTACTTTTGAGGTCAATTGAAACTTTATAGTTAATTTTGTAACAACTAAAAAGTGTGAAGTTGTGCTTAGTCGAGTGGTACGGACTGCTCACGCTAAATCTGGAGGTTGCAGGTTCAATCCCACATTGGGAAATTAAGATTTAAACATTATTTTTTTTTTTTTGTTCAATTGAAACTTTATAGTTAATTTCATAACAGCTAAAAAGTGTGAAGTCGTGCTTAGTCGAGTGGTATGTACTGCTCACCTTAAATCTGGAGGTTGCAGGTTCAATCCCACAGTGGGAAATTTAGATTTTAAATTTTTATTACTTTTGAGGTCAATTGAAACTTTATAGTTAATTTTGTAACAGCTAAAAGTGTGAAGTTGTGCTTAGTCGAGTGGTATATACTGCTCACTCTAAATCTGGATGTTGCAGGTTCAATCCCACAGTGGGAAATTTAGATTTTAAAATTTTATTACTTTTGAGGTCAATTGAAACTTTATAGTTAATTTTGTAACAGCTAAAAAGTGTGAAGTTGTGCTTAGTTGAGTGGTATGGACTGCTCACGCTAAATCTGGAGGTTGCAGGTTCAATCCCACAGTGGGAAATTTAGATTTTAAAATTTTATTAATTTTTAGGTCAATTGAAACTTTATAGTTAATTCTGTAACAGCTAAAAAGTGTGAAGTTGTGCTTAGTCGAGTGGTATGTACTGCTCACTCTAAATCTGGAGGTTGCAGGTTCAATCCCACAGTGGGAAATTTAGATTTTAAAATTGTATTACTTTTGAGGTCAATTGAAACTTTATAGTTAATTTTGTAACAGCTAAAAAGTGTGAAGTTGTGCTTAGTCGAGCGGTATGGACTGCTCACGCTAAATCTGGAGGTTGCAGGTTCAATCCCACAGTGGGAAATTAAGATTTAAACATTTTTTTTTTTTTTAGTTCAATTGAAACTTTATAGTTAATTTCATAACAGCTAAAAAGTGTGAAGTCGTGCTTAGTTGAGTGGTATGAACTGCGGACTCTAAATCTGGAGGTTGCAAGTTCAATCCCACAGTGGGAATTTTAGATTTTAAAATTTTTATTATTTTTTTAGGTCAATTGAAACTTTATAGTTAATTCTGTAACAGCTAAAAAGTGTGAAGTTGTGCTTAGTCGAGTGGTATGTACTGCTCACTCTAAATCTGGAGGTTGCAGGTTCAATCCCACAGTGGGAAATTAAGATTTTAAAATTGTGTTACTTTTGAGGCCAATTGAAGATTTATAGTTAATTTACCAACACCTCAAAAGTGTGAAGTTGTGCTTAGTCTTGTGGTACGGACTGCTGACTCTAAATCTGGAGGTTGAAGGTTCAATCTCACAGTGGGAAATTTAGATTTTAAATTTTTTTATTATTTTTTAGTTCAATTGAAACTTTATAGTTAATTTTGTAACAGCTAAAAAGTGTGAAGTTGTGCTTAGTAGAGTGGTACGGACTGCTGACTAAATCTGGAGGTTGCAGGTTCAATCCCACAGTGGGAAATTTAGATTTTAAAATTTTATTACTTTTGAGGTCAATTGAAACTTTATAGTTAATTTTATAACAGTTAAAAAGTGTGAAGTTGTGCTTAGTCGAGTGGTACAGATTGCTGACTCTAAATCTGGAGGTTGCAGGTTCAATCCCACAGTGGGAAATTTAGATTTTAAAATTTTATTACTTTTGAGGTCAATTGAAACTTTATAGTTAATTTTATAACAGTTAAAAAGTGTGAAGTTGTGCTTAGTCGAGTGGTACAGATTGCTGACTCTAAATCTGGAGGTTGCAGGTTCAATCCCACAGTGGGAAATTTAGAGTTTAAAATTTTATTACTTTTGAGGTCAATTGAAACTTTATAGTTAATTTTGTAACAACTAAAAAGTGTGAAGTTGTGCTTAGTCGAGTGGTACAGATTGCTGACTCTAAATCTGGAGGTTGCAGGTTCAATCCCACAGTGGGAAATTTAGATTTTAAAATTTTATTACTTTTGAGGTCAATTGAAACTTTATAGTTAATTTTATAACAGTTAAAAAGTGTGAAGTTGTGCTTAGTCGAGTGGTACAGATTGCTGACTCTAAATCTGGAGGTTGCAGGTTCAATCCCACAGTGGGAAATTTAGAGTTTAAAATTTTATTACTTTTGAGGTCAATTGAAACTTTATAGTTAATTTTGTAACAACTAAAAAGTGTGAAGTTGTGCTTAGTCGAGTGGTACGGACTGCTCACGCTAAATCTGGAGGTTGCAGGTTCAATCCCACATTGGGAAATTAAGATTTAAACATTATTATTTTTTTTTTGTTCAATTGAAACTTTATAGTTAATTTCATAACAGCTAAAAAGTGTGAAGTCGTGCTTAGTCGAGTGGTATGTACTGCTCACCTTAAATCTGGAGGTTGCAGGTTCAATCCCACAGTGGGAAATTTAGATTTTAAATTTTTATTACTTTTGAGGTCAACTGAAACTTTATAGTTAATTTTGTAACAGCTAAAAGTGTGAAGTTGTGCTTAGTCTTGTGGTACGGACTGCTGACTCTAAATCTGGAGGTTGCAGGTTCATTTCCTTAGTGGGAAATTTATATTTTAAAATTTTATTAATTTTTAGGTCAATTGAAACTTTATAGTTAATTTTGTAACAGCTAAAAAGTGTGAAGTTGTGCTTAGTCTTGTGGTACGGACTGCTGACTCTAAATCTGGAGGTTGCAGGTTCAATCCCACAGTGGGAAATTTTGATTTTAAAATTTTATTACTTTTGAGGTCAATTGAAACTTTATAGTTAATTTTGTAACAGCTAAAAAGTGTGAAGTTGTGCTTAGTAGAGTGGTACGGATTGCTGACTCTAAATCTGGAGGTTGCAGGTTCAATGCCACAGTGGGAAATTTAGATTTTAAAATTTTATTACTTTTGAGGTCAATTGAAACTTTATAGTTTGTTTTGTAACAGCTTAAAAGTGTGAAGTTGTGCTTAGTCTTGTGGTACGGACTGCTGACTCTAAATCTGGAGGTTGCAGGTTCAATCTCACAGTGGGAAATTTAGATTTTAAATTTTTTTATTATTTTTTAGTTCAATTGAAACTTTATAGTTAATTTTGTAACAGCTAAAAAGTGTGAAGTTGTGCTTAGTAGAGTGGTACGGACTGCTGACTAAATCTGGAGGTTGCAGGTTCAATCCCACAGTGGGAAATTTAGATTTTAAAATTTTATTACTTTTGAGGTCAATTGAAACTTTATAGTTAATTTTATAACAGCTAAAAAATGTGAAGTTGTGCTTAGTCGAGTGGTATGGATTGCTGACTCTAAATCTGGAGGTTGCAGGTTCAAACCCACAGTGGGAAATTTAGATTTTAAAATTTTATTACTTTTGAGGTCAATTGAAACTTTATAGTTAATTTTGTAACAACTAAAAAGTGTGAAGTTGTGCTTAGTCGAGTGGTACGGACTGCTCACGCTAAATCTGGAGGTTGCAGGTTCAATCCCACAGTGGGAAATTAAGATTTAAACATTATTATTTTTTTTTTGTTCAATTGAAACTTTATAGTTAATTTCATTACAGCTGAAAAGTGTGAAGTCGTGCTTAGTCGAGTGGTATGTACTGCTCACCTTAAATCTGGAGGTTGCAGGTTCAATCCCACAGTGGGAAATTTAGATTTTAAATTTTTATTACTTTTGAGGTCAATTGAAACTTTATAGTTAATTTTGTAACAGCTAAAAAGTGTGAAGTTGTGCTTAGTCTTGTGGTACGGACTGCTGACTCAAAATCTGGAGGTTGCAGGTTCATTTCCTCAGTGGGAAATTTATATTTTAAAATTTTATTAATTTTTAGGTCAATTGAAACTTTATAGTTAATTTTGTAACAGCTAAAAAATGTGAAGTTGTGCTTAGTCTTGTGGTACGGACTGCTGACTCTAAGTCTGGAGGTTGCAGGTTCAATCTTACAGTGGGAATTTTAGATTTTAAAATTTTTTATTATTTTTTAGGTCAATTGAAACTTTATAGTTAATTCCGTAACAGCTAAAAGTGTGAAGTTGTGCTTAGTCTTGTGGTACGTACTGCTGACTCTAAATCTGGAGGTTGCAGGTTCATTTCCTTAGTGGGAAATTTATATTTTAAAATTTTATTAATTTTTAGGTCAATTGAAACTTTATAGTTAATTTTGTAACAGCTAAAAAGTGTGAAGTTGTGCTTAGTCTTGTGGTACGGACTGCTGACTTAAATCTGGAGGTTGCAGGTTCAATCCCACAGTGGGAATTTTAGATTTTAAAATTTTTATTATTTTTTTAGGTCAATTGAAACTTTATAGTTAATTTTGTAACAACTAAAAAGTGTGAAGTTGTGCTTAGTCGAGTGGTACGGACTGCTCACGCTAAATCTGGAGGTTGCAGGTTCAATCCCACATTGGGAACTTAAGATTTAAACATTATTATTTTTTTTTTGTTCAATTGAAACTTTATAGTTAATTTCATAACAGCTAAAAAGTGTGAAGTCGTGCTTAGTCGAGTGGTATGTACTGCTCACCTTAAATCTGGAGGTTGCAGGTTCAATCCCACAGTGGGAAATTTAGATTTTAAATTTTTATTACTTTTGAGGTCAATTGAAACTTTATAGTTAATTTTGTAACAGCTAAAAGTGTGAAGTTGTGCTTAGTCTTGTGGTACGGACTGCTGACTCTAAATCTGGAGGTTGCAGGTTCATTTCCTTAGTGGGAAATTTATATTTTAAAATTTTATTAATTTTTAGGTCAATTGAAACTTTATAGTTAATTTTGTAACAGCTAAAAAGTGTGAAGTTGTGCTTAGTCTTGTGGTACGGACTGCTGACTCTAAATCTGGAGGTTGCAGGTTCAATCCCACAGTGGGAAATTTTGATTTTAAAATTTTATTACTTTTGAGGTCAATTGAAACTTTATAGTTAATTTTGTAACAGCTAAAAAGTGTGAAGTTGTGCTTAGTAGAGTGGTACGGACTGCTGACTCTAAATCTGGAGGTTGCAGGTTCAATCCCACAGTGGGAAATTAAGATTTTAAAATTTTATTACTTTTGAGGTCAATTGGATTTTTATAGTTAATTTTGTAACAGCTAAAAAGTGTGAAGTTGTGCTTAGTTGAGTGGTATGAACTGCGGACTCTAAATCTGAAGGTTGCAGGTTCAATTCCACAGTGGGAAATTTAGATTTTAAAATTGTATTACTTTTGAGGTCAATTGAAACTTTATAGTTAATTTTATAACAGTTAAAAAGTGTGAAGTTGTGCTTAGTCGAGTGGTACAGATTGCTGACTCTAAATCTGGAGGTTGCAGGTTCAATCCCACAGTGGGAAATTTAGATTTTAAAATTTTATTACTTTTGAGGTCAATTGAAACTTTATATTTTTAAGTTCGAAACCAGTCCACACTTCTAGTCTAACAAAAGCAAAAAGTAAAAAAGCAAACACTTTCAGCTTCAAGCAAATAGTGAAAGCATTTGCTTCATTTTTATTCATGTAAATCAAAGTGAATGCCTAAAAATACAAAGTAAAAGCAAATGCTAGTTGTAATACATACGACCCAATGTTTCAACGTTAATCATAATTGCATTGTTTATGTTTCAGTAATAGATATAAAGTGTTTGAGGACCTACGTGGATCTGTTTGGGCCTACAATGACGCCCATTCACTGAGCGGATTCGGGATTGCCCATCGAGAACTCGAAAAGATAGGAGAGACCAAGGCCAGTTTCTTCGGTAAAATTATTCATTCAGGTAAGACCAACTTTCATGCAGACTCGACTCATTAGTTCAAGTCCTCCCCCCCCCCCCAACTAAGCTCTTTTTACAAAATAAGTCAGATTTGATTAGTTAAATGGCTTTCAGGCTGTTAGTTCTCCCACATTTTAATGGTGGTCCCTCATTTAACATGTCGTCTTCAAACGTTCTTTTGTCGAAGCCGTCGGGGCAGAATATTTTTGGCGTGCTGTTGGAAAGAACCAATTTCAAACTTGTTCCATGTTCCCAAGACTGTCCTCAGAGGACGACATCATGGCCATGTGTGAAAGTCCTGTGATTGGTCGGCCAGGTCTGGTACCAAGACTGTAGATTCAGCTGCAGATTCCTCGGGGGCTGATTTGGATAATGCGCATGCCTGAGCGTACAGTCGTAGCTGTGCTAGATGGTGGTGCAGCAGCTGGGTGTGCTCCTCAGACATGTGTTGCAGTAACTCTTGCAAAATGGACTGGTTCTCACTGTCGTTGGTCAGACGTTTCAAACTGGACGTGTGAATCATGGACAGCTGCTGCTTGAGTGACATGTTTGTGTTGGACAAATACTCAACCTGGAGGGCAAGAAGGATGGGCAGAGAAATTATTTGTTTACAGATGGAATTTTAATAGACCAATCCATTAGGCTCTGACCCATGATGTGTAACCAATCACAACCATGACAGCGCACACCAAAGTCTGACATTTATGCACTTTATGATGTGTGCAGTTGGAGCATGAATGCTTTAGAAGGCACATGTGTTGTTGCCCAGTTATTTAGTGCAACGAGAGTATGAGTGAAACCACGGATCCTCTACACAAGGATAAACGACACATCTGAGCTTGTGTACAAAATGTGTGGAACGGTTTGTCTGCATTTATCATAAGCAGCGTCAGCGCATAGAACAACGTAGAACGTGTAGAAAATGTAGAGCAATGACAACAACAGTGCACACCATGATCGCCCACAGCCATGACAGCTGGCATCCTGACAGAAATCTGACCACTGAAAGAACGCAGTCGCATTAGTGTGCCTGCATTAGTTCTGATCAAGGTATGTCCCCCCCTCCCACTTTTAAGAAGTGATTGACGCCCTTGGTACCTGTTGCATGCAGGGAACAAGATCCAAACTCATTCTTAGACCAAGACCAGATGGAATGCCCACTCACCTTTGTACGAAGCCTTTCTATAGTGCCTTTCATCCTGTGCTCTGTCTGGGCCCACGTGGTCCGCTCCTCCTCAAGACTCTTCTCCAGACTTTCCTTCTCCTGCAGCAGCAGCGACAAGTTGTGCTCTGTGTAGCAAGTCTCGTCCTCCAAATCCCATTTGCTTCCTTCGTCTGGTATTTCAATAAGGACAACTGTTTACGAGAGGGAAAGGTTGAGTAATTATCCTGGATAATGATTCCTGTAATAATGAAAGTCGGTCATCAAAAGGTCACTCCAGGTGTGGGCTACACAAAGAGGGGAAATGATGGGAGGAGTTTATGGAGTAGAAAGGTCGACATATATGTTGCGCTTGAATGGGACAGATAATATGTAGCGGTAAAAGCAGGATACAGGCAAGAAAGTCCCCAGTGATGCAGTGTGTCAAGAACATGTAATTCCTTGTAACTGGGTGCAAGCAATCACTCACTTTTTCAAACCTTAATCCTAACATTAGGTGGGCAAGGTGAAGGACAAGTGCCAATATTTAATTAACTGTTGAAGTCAGCTCTCAAAATGTACTGCGACCCTGACATATTAGATGATTTTTTTTACTTAGAACCTTCCTGAATCCTCCAAAATTCAATCAACTTAAATAACACCAATGGCACACCCTTTGCACCTTGTAATTTCAATTTGTAAAATCCACTGTCAATATTGGCCCTCATCCACCCCAACCCCCTAAAAAATGCTGAACTTTTGGTTGTTGTTTTATTTATTTTATTGACCAAACAAGTGCAGGAGTGAAGACAACTGTATTAAACATGCTGTTGTCTACCCATTCCCTTCTTCCATATGGATTCACGATATATCGATTGAAAACAAAGTTGGGGGGGGGGGGAAGAGTTCTTCCTTGCATCAAATGCCTCCCCCTTGGCTTTTTGGTCAGCTTCTTCTAATTATCCTTCACTGCTGGTGGCATTATCCACCTTAACCTCTGGGTAGATGCTGAAGGATTCTTGGAGGGTCAGGGTTAATATTCTTACCATCTTACCTTCCCCATTGGCAGTGCTCTGGCTCGGATCATTGATGCAGGCGTACTGGTACTCGATCTGCGGCTGCTGCCCGTCAGTCTGCTCATAGCCCCGGGGATGATGTGTCTGTCTCCGATGGCTGCTGTGACTGGGGGACTATGAGGTGTGTTACCAGGCTGGTACTGTTGGGTGCTGGGTCAGTGTATGTGGTGAAGATCTGGTTGAAATCCTGGGTAAAATAGTGGAGTGAAGTCGTTAAGGTTGATAAAATGAGACTAAAACCTGCAGGGTTGCAAAAGATTCAATTTACGACACAAACGTACAGTGATAAATTTAGGTTCACAATTAATTGTTTTAAAAGGCACGAAGTGTTGGCATTTGATATAATCCACCCAAATCCTTGTAGAACTACCATACCTGCTCACAAGGTACATAAATTCAAACTGATTAAATTTATTTCATGTTTGTTTTTTTCATGCAGATTATACAAGGGGACCATTACATCACAGCAACGGCATACTCAGTTGTCTTGAAGCAGCACTGAAACTGTGGATGTTCAAAAAATAAGTGCATTTTCAAACACTTTTAACCCCAAAGGTGTGTCTAATCATTCTCAAAAGAATGGATACTTGAGTCAAATGTTTGATTGTGAAATTTATTTCAGGGAGTCTTCTGACCCTAAATCTCTAGCATGATTTACTAGGAACCATACCCATCCTGGCAAATTCCAACACCATATGGGAAACTGCACACACACACATACTTCTGACTTAGTTTAGGGGTACTGTACCCATCCCGACAGAATCCAACAAAACATGGTGTTGGGGTTTCACGGGTCGAGTTCTGTTCGGGTGTAAGCTATAAATAAGTCTAATGAGTTTTGGAATTCAAGCATCAGAAATTTGAAACAGTTTCTGAGTGAACTATGGTAGTTTCACCAACCTGTGCCAATGTTTAACAGCTTATCACTGTTGACACAGTTTAATTGTAGTTTACAGGTATTAAACATGCAGTCTGATGTGCCCACTGGAATAGAATGAAGTACATGTACATGATTGTAAAATTGACCATGACATACTGTACCCGATACATACTGTATCCGAGACAGGCTAGCTACATGACATATGTTGGCCCCATCATTGAGTACGCCGCTCCAGCCTGGGATCCCCACACTGAGAAAAATATCAAAAAACTGGAGCAATTTCAGCACAGCAGCGCCCGCTACATCACCGGCAACTACGACCGCACCTGCAGCGTAACATCAATGCTTAACGACTTGCACTAGAGTCCACTCAAGGCCAGGCGTCTCCAGTGCCGTCTAGGGATGCTTTATAGGATCCGCTTCAACTTGGTAGACATACACTGGAACACATCTAGTACTAGAGGTCACAGTTCACGGTTCTTCATGCCCCATTGCACAACACTGGTCTATTCCTCATCATTCTTCCCACAAACTTGCAGAGACTGGAACTCCCTGACGTTGGACCCAGCCAGTCTACCGTCCCTCGATGCGTTCAAATCAGCATTGAGGGATGTTACTTACTAGCTTCAAGTTGTTCTGTTTTAACCTGCACTTCAGCACTACGTCACCGGCAACTACGACCGCACCTGCGTCCCGAGACACAGCTGGCGCTTGGGCATGGCCTGTGACAATTGAGTTTATCGAACACTGATATCTGCTAAGAATAACCAGCCCAGGTATCTGTCAATTTCATAAAACTACCACAAATGCCACTACCTTGTCCTGCTGTCCACTACCTTCAACTTATCTTAATTAACCCTAACCCTGCCACAGGCAGCACAGTGCATCAGGTGGAAAAGTCTGGTGCACTTTGCTGCATTTCAGCTATCAACACCAGTGCATTAACGGCCAGTTCTGAAACAATGAGAGCTAATCCCATTGAACAATGCCTCAGTTGTATCCTGCTGCGTTCGAGGACCACAGACTCCGAGGCAATTTGGCTTTGAGATTTTTGACCTGATGGATCTTGCTGCACTCGGCAGGCTTGTCACTTAGACAAGTGTTGCCTTCAACTCATATGGACCTTAAAAGTCATCTTGTAGCATGACCTGTGAAGAGAAAGTGAACAACATTGTCCTTTGGCTTAACCTAAAACATATTTCTGGGATCCAGTCACAAGTATGCGAGTGCTTGGTCTTGTTCCCAAATGCAAACTCACCCCCAAAGTTGATGCCTTTATCCACGTGCTTAACCCTGTAGTGCGCCTTGAGGAGAATCTCATCAGTGAAGAGACTGTCCTGGGAGCAGAATGGACAGTGCAGATGCGGAGCCTTCATCAAGGAGTGGCTACACTCCCTGTCTGTGCATTGTATGGGCGTCCAGTCTGCCTCAGCGCCTTTCATCCGCACTGATGGATGCGCCTACAGACTTTGCGGAAAAAAAACATGAGAAAAACTGTCAAGTAAACATGTATGATGTAAAAAAAAAATGTGAATGTATAAAACGGCTACGCCAATAAAATCAGTAGAAAATCTCATTTTCTACTCAAATCCAAATCTTCACAGCAGTTTTCAAAGTGGTAGTTCATAAAAACCAGGCATAAAACATTTAACAAAGAAACCACTCGCAGATGGGATCTCTTTTGAGGCGGTGGAAGAGGTTTTAGAAGGCTTTCTTGGGGAGCCAACAGTCACCTCGGAAAGAATGTTGCAACCTGACGCTACTTCAGCGGTTGTGTAAAAAGTCTATGGAAAGTCCAAAAAAAATTCAGTATTTCCTAACAAAATTGGAAATGTTTCTCAGTCCAACATTCATGTTTTATCATTTTTCCAATGACTGACCTTCATTGAGATGATTTATGAGGGAAAAAGCAGCATCAGGTTGCAACATTCTCTCCGTCACCTCTGATTCTGAACCAACACGAGGAAGTGATGTAGAATAGTAGGGAGTACTGAGTACTACCCTACCCTTACCAAAATTTCCAATTCAATTTTCCAATTGGAACCAATTGGAACCAATTGGATTTTATCTCTAATTGGCAATTGGCACAAACCAATTGGATCCAATTGGGCCCAATTGGGGCCAATTGGATCCAATTGGGACCAATTGGATAAGTGGCACCAATTGGAATGAATTGGAATAAATGGCACCAATTGGAACCAATTGGAACCAATTGGAAAAATGAAATAATTTTCCAATGAACTGGAAATAATCCCAATTGGAACCAATTGGGAAAATGAAAAATTTTCCAATGAATTGGACATAATCCCAATTGGACCAATTTGAGGGGGGGGGGGGGTTGCTATGGGGGATAATTACACAAAATGCTTGCTAACAGTGTAAACATTGCAAAGACAAAACTTTATTTCAATTTGTTTGCAACATGAGAATGCACAATTTATTTACAATACATGTATATATTTAAACCATAATATGATGCAACTTTAAAAAGTGCATGGTTGTTTCGTCTACATCATTCTGCTTGTCTGGGCGATATATATATATTTTTAAAAGGGCATTTAGGGCAAGAAGACCACCCATTGCAATGGTGTCAGTTTACATTTTTTTTTTAATTGTGTTACACCGTCAGAAAGGGGGAGAGCAAACATATAATAGAATGTTGTCATGAGAATACTACAACCTGTAAATGAAGGTGCCGGATACACTACAGTTTGACAAATGTTCGGGTAGATAAGAGCCTGCCTTATTAACAAATATGCCCACAAGTGAAAAGGATATTGAAAAATTAAATATATCATAAGTTAAACAGATTCTCGTTTGAATAAAACATGAATATACAACACAAACTTTCATGTAAAATGTACAATTACATTATCTATAAAAGATATAAACAATCTATGTTTAGGGTGTTATAATCTTCCCAAAAAATTCATTTAAAAAATCTAAAACAATTTGAAATTTAACTCTAATTTATTGCCCCTCCCAAGAGAATTTACTAATCTTTTCCTGCATCTGCTCTATTACTCTTAAAGAAACATTCATAAATACCTAAGACAGTTTAAGCATTCCTTTTGGTCGAGATTGAGCCTGTCACGTGGCTTGTCTTAAACGGATGATAAAGACATGGCTAGCTCGTCTTACACACTTTTTCAGTGTCACAAGAAATTTAGACTCCCATGAAATCCGCATGCCTTTTAACATTTCATTGGTTGAACGATCACATTCCTCACGTATGCATGCGCAATACTACCAGTGAATCAGTATTTCATGGTCCGAAATTCACACAACACCAGCCCAGCTGCGTTTTGCGCGACATCGCGCAGTACGCAAGACGCGCACGTCAATGTCCTTATAAGGTAACGATTTGTGGAGGGGCATTCCATATTATAGTCAGAGGGGTGTTTCGTAAAACATGAAGTAAAATTGTTGAACAAAATGGTTGGCAACGCCTAGTTTTTGACTTTTTAAAATTTTGGACCGAAAAGATTTTTTTTTTCTTCCGACCGACAAGGTATTTATGAATGGGAATACATATGTGTTCGGTCGGTATTAAACACTCTGCTTTAAGACCGGTGGGAGTCTGGATGGGTGATAATTACCCTCGGGCTTCGCCTCGGGTAATTATCACCCATCCAGACTCTCACCGGTCTTAAACAAAGTGTTATAATACCTCCCGAACACACATTCATTCCCTTAGTAAAATGACATGGACAGTCAAAAGTGCTTGCATTCGGTCACTTTCTTGCAAAAAAATACGTTAATCCAAAAATAATGGGTTAATGTGCAAAAGTTATTAACCAACATGGTCAAATTAAATTGGCTCCATTTCAAGTTTACCCGACTCAGCTGCAAATTGAGCTGCCCCCAAAAAGTGTGCTGTCACAGTGGATTATGTGACTGAATTGAATAGGCGCAAACGTGATTGAAAGCTAAGTACTTTTACACACAAGCCCACTGTTTTTTGAATGAACTTTTTTTACACACCCCGTATAATCCGATCACAGACCATTATCTTCAAGCAAACTTGTATCCTCGATTCTGATTGGTCAGTCAATCCATGGCAACAACAGTGTGATGTTAAACTGTATCATATGGTCCATATCGCACCCTGCATAATGTGCCATTCCACGATGCTAGCGATATTTCAACTGCATGCGCTAAACCACTGTGCGTCAAGTTTGCTGTAAGATAAATTCATTATAGTATTCACATTCGTGGAACACGGAAAATGTTGTGTGTCTGTGTCGGCCTCGTGGTATGTGGGACACAGACGCACTACATTATTCCGTGTTCCACTTGCGCTCAGGGGATAACCAATATTATGCTTTTGCGGCCATCTTGATTTTTTTCCCATTGAAATCAGTATAACCAAAGCTTCAACACAAAAATGCAAGGTTGAATTCGTCAGGACCATGACAAGTGCCACTGCAACTTATTATTAATTTCATAGGAATGAAGGTTAATTACTCACTTTTTAAAGGTTAGAATGTAAACAAGGTATGATAATGATAACTGACCCTTGTTTTGTAGGCTAACTTTTCTGAGGAGACAATTGCAGCAGACACTCAGTCACAGTGCTCATCAGATTGTGCTAATGTAAGTTAATTTCTGTCATTATTGTTGTTAAAAAGAAAGCTATGTTTGTAAAA
Organism: Patiria pectinifera; assembly: GCA_029964075.1. Lineage (NCBI taxonomy): Eukaryota > Metazoa > Echinodermata > Asteroidea > Valvatida > Asterinidae > Patiria > Patiria pectinifera. Next base: position 9,217,047 of record CM057134.1, read on the forward strand.
TTCTTCAAAAAAGGGACTTACCCTGTACTTCCGATTTGAACCAGAAGTTGAAAACCAATTCAGTGATATGCAATTGTTTTTTACGACAATTTGTAGACAGGTTTTTTAAAGTAGTTTTGCTTCAAAAAGATTACATGTTTTAACTCATTAAGTTCTAAAAAGGGAATTTATTTGTCATCAAGTCAAGATGACACTACCGAAACAGCTGGGTATTCGTTCAGGGAAACAATTGAGCTCTAGTTTTTACTTCCCTTTGTTCTGCAGCAGGCTACACATGATACTTGTCCAGGGTCACCCTTTGCCTTCAAAGAGCCTCCAGACTTCAACTGCCAATTAACTGATGGAACAAATACAACAGGTGGGGAAGCTGTATCCCTAATTATGGCATATGCCCTGCGCCACCATCTCTCTGCTACTGCTAAAGCAGACCTCTTGAAATTGGTAAATGTCTTGTTTGGAAAAGAGGTTGTTCCCGACACACCTTATCTTTTCAATAAGATAATTGACATAGGTGACAAAATCCGTATTAACGTGTACTGTATGAATTGTAATAGTCCATTTGGATTGTTAAATAATATTCATGAAGCTAACATCATCTGTCATGATTGTGGACATCTTTGTGATACCAGGATACTTGCTAAAAGCTATTACTATATTTCTATTCCTCTTGGTTCCCAACTGCAAGCATTATTGGAGAATGATGATATTTCAGCAAAGATTATAGATCGAAACGACAGAAGCCCTCAGAGAAATTGTGTAAAGGATATCTATGATGGTGCCTTATATAGGAAGTTGATGACAGAAGGTTCCGTCTTGAGTAATTCCTACAATTATTCTTATACATTTAGCACAGATGGAGCTTCAGTATTCAAGTCATCTGGTTTTGCTATATGGCCAATACATGTTTGTTTGAATGAATTGCCCCCCAGAGAGAGAATTGAACATACACTTCTTGCAGGGCTTTGGTTTGGGCAAAAAGCTCCAGATATGTCTGTGTTTTTGCAGTCATTTGTAGAAGATGCCACACTTTTGGCAACTGAGGGTATCAAGTGGAGATCAAGAGATGGGGATGTGTATAATAGCAAGTTTATCCCACTGGTTTCAGCAGTAGATTCTGTCGCTAGACCATTGTTACAAAACATGGTTCAATACAATGGCAAATTTGGATGTTGTTTTTGTTTGCATCCTGGCAAACAAGTGAAGCGGGGTAATGGTACATCCCATGTGTATCCAATTCAAATTGTCCAAGAAAGGTCTGAGCAAGAAACCTTGCGTCATATGCATAGAGCTGTATGTGACGGAAGAATCAAGGGTGTAAAGGGTCCATCAGTGCTCATCAATCTTCCGTATTTCAATATTATATCTGGATTCACTCCAGAGTACATGCACTGTGTACTTTTGGGGGTAATACGACAGGTAACTAACATTTTTCTTGACTCTGTTGGGAATGGTTACTACATAGGTGCTCCGAGAACGATTGCGACAGTTAATTCCAGGTTAACTCAAATAACTCCTGTGAGTGAGATAACTAGATGCCCAAGGTCTCTCTCAGATGTCAAGTACTGGAAAGCAAGCGAGTGGAAATCCTGGTTATTATTTTACTGTATCCCGTGCTTGAAAAATGTCATTCCAAATCGACATTTAAAGCACCTGTCTCTGCTGTCCAAGGCCGTGTTTTTGTTACTCAAGGAAATTATAACATTTGACGAGATTAACTTGGCCCATGCTCTGTTACTTGAATTTGTTGGGAAAATGGAAATACTCTACGGAGAAGAAGAGTGCACTTTTAATGTGCATCTGCTAACACATTTAGCCAAAGCTGTGAAAAACTGGGGTCCTCTATGGGCTCAGTCTGCGTTTGGGTTTGAAAGTGCGAATGGGAGACTCACCAAACTAATTGAAGGAACACAGTTTATCCCAAAACAGATTGTTAACAAATTCATACTGAATCGTGCCCTTCCCATGATTGTGAAGCATGTTCAGATGAGCTCAACTTCAGAAGAGATGTACAATCACTTAACTCAACACAACAGTAATTCTTCTGTGAAAAGGACACATGATGGCGCAGTGATGCTTGGAAGGCCACTTATTACTTGTCCATCTGCAGCTGAGGCTACTGCTTTCTGTGTTAAGGGTATTGACCCTCCGCCTAATGAGATTCATGTGTACAAGCGTATGATATATAAACACCAAGTTCTCCACAGTGTTGAATACACAAGGGCTACCAAACGAAATGATTCAGTAATCTTTGTCGATAAGAAGTACTGTAGAATTGTGAAACTTGTGACCTACATTGAGCAGGAAAGGGTGAATACAGTATTGTTTCTTCGACAATTAATAAGGTCTCCGCAACCAATGCTAGTCCCTCATATTCATGCAGTTACTGGTGAAGTAGAAGATATTGTGGTTGTAAGCTTGAATGCTTTAGAAGAGAAATGCATTTACTTCTCTACTGGGGGAGACCATTTTGTTTGCCATTTCCCCAACACATACGAACGTGATTGAACAGGAACGTGTGGACACTGTTAATTTCTCAGACAATTAACTCAGTCTCCTCCATCAATGGCAGTCATTTGTGAAGCTATTGATGAAGATATTAATTGTATTGTAGTATACGTAGATAAGATAATAAGTTTGGCATTTTTAATCTCCTTTTGCCTTTATTATTTATCTTCTTACCTCAGATCATAACCATTAGTCGTAGGAATTTTTAGATATCAATTTTCCTGGGTCAAGCATCATGAAACACCATTATCTTGAAGTTGTGCAAAATTGCAGTTGGTTCACTTTCCTCAGGTGAACAAAATCAACACAGATCCATGTTTTTTCTTTGGATGAATTTTATTGATGGATTTTATTAACATGAGTAAAACACTTAAAAGCAGAAGTTTCTGATTTGTTCACATTGGCCTAGACCCTCCCTCCGCTGTTGTACGACAGTGATGTTTTCCTGAGATCTCGGTCCTTGGCCTTCCTGATTGTCCTTTGTTGTGGTTGAGGCTGGTTTCATGTGTTTCATACTTTCTCACAATGGCCCAGATTGTTTTCTTTGCTGGTGGTTCTCAGTCTGGGAATGCTTCTCCAAAGGCATCCTGTGTAGCCTGCAAACTTCTGGTTTCATGCCATTTCCTGACCACAAAGATTCTCTGTTCTGCTGTTAGCTGAACCATTGTGACAACCTCAGGTTTACACACTGTCTGAAGGCCAGAATGATATGGGTTCAAAAGTGAACCAACTGCATTTTTGCACCACAACTACAAGACAATGGTGCTCCATGATACTTGACCCTGGAATGTAGCCCAAGGCATCATTGAAAAGTATCAGGGCAATTCCACACCAAAGTGGACATGACACCAAACAATTCGAATGCATGTGACTTCAACATGTTTGGCGTCAAATGAAAGCTAAAAGTCTATTTTTTCAAGATTTGAAGTCGAAATTTAATTTTTGGTACATTTCGGTACCAAAAAATAGGATTACGTAATAATCCTGTTTTAATCCTAAAAATGTGATTAATAGTGATATGAAAGTATTCTACCAATACACACACAAAAATATGTACTAATGCCATCAGTTTCTGTCATGAGAAAGTATTGGTCTTGAAGAACTGACTGAAACTTGTTTTTAACGTTTTGCGTAATTTGTTTCGCTTCAGTGACTTCTAATATTTCAGCCTTCGAAAATGTCCTTCCGATTCTGAAGCCATCAGTTCTACCGGTAGATGTTTTTAACTTAAATGTACATGTAGGCTGGTCGTGCCCCCCCCCCCACACACCCTTTAGGTAAACCACTGAACCGCCTACCAGTATTATTATGAAAAGTTGTTGGTGAACATGTAACCAATATACTCAAGTGTTCAAATACTGTGTATTTAAACTTTTAAGGATTGAGGTGATGGGTTTGAAGTCTATTTCTGTAGTAGTCTTGTGTTCGTGAATTATGTGTTTTGGGTTGTTTTCGTTTTTCATTTATTATCATTAATTAGCAGGCACCTATCTTTATCTCAATAGTTTCTTGGGTATAATTATTTATGCCAGGTCTGCATATTGTTGATTTCACATTCAGTTACACATTTCAGCAATTTGTTTCACTTGTATAATTAGTGTGAATTAACATTTTGTTCATGCTATAATTGAGTAAACCTTTTGTCCTTCCGTTACCGTCCTTCCGCTACCAAATTATAATCCACTTAAGACGTTGTAATTACATTACCAAAACACTTAAATTCAAATGAAAGGTGGTATAGTATAGATAAAGCTTCAGGGATTCCATTTCCTACCTTTGAAATAAAATTGCCCCATAAAATTCACAGAGTTTACACAAAACACATGTAAGTTGGAAAACCCTAGTCTGTTTTACCGTCCTTCCGTTACCGACCTCAATAATATTCATAATTCATGAACGAGAGGTATTCATGCCCCCCAAAAGTGTGGAAATTGAAGGTAGCATTATAACAAAAACGAAATAGTCGTGACAAGGGTGCATTTGTAGTTAATATAGTGTGAATGATTTTAGGATTTCATTGGCGCTCCCCATTGAAAATATGGCATGAGCGTACAGGCACCATTTAAACTCCTATGGTCAGAAGCAATTGTAGGAAAGTATCTTACAAACATACATGTATTTGAATCCTTACACTTGAGTCAGACCTCATTACCCTTAAAGATTGATATTATTGAAAACTGTATGACAAACATATTTTTTTTAATATTGTTATTTATTTTACAAGTTAAATTTATAACAGTGTAATATATATAGACAGTTGGGAATTGTACCCACTTTTGTGAAAGCTGTAAATGTATAGTTTGTGGAAATAAATAAGTATTTATTGGTGGAAATGTATTGAACTTGCATTTTGTTTATATTTTCTCATTTTAGTTAAGTGCAAACCTACTTTTTTTCACATATTTCACATAGGAACTTTACATCAAAATGAGCTATTTCCTTATTTATCTGAAATGTATATATACCAGTATAGCAATTATTTTAATGATTTTTTAGATATTGTGGAATTTTTTAGATATTGTGGAAGTACAGATTTATCCGATTAGACTTTATGACTCAATTCCCAATTGAATGCAATATTCCAATGGGATCCAACTCAACTCCCAATTGGATCCAATTCAACCAATTAGATCCAACTCACCTCCCAACTGAATCCAATTCAACCAATTGGATCCAAGTTAACTCCCAATTCAACCAATTGGATCCAACTCAACTTCCAATTGGATCCAATTCAACCAATTAGATCCAACTCACCTCCCAACTGAATCCAATTCAACCAATTGGATCCAACTCAACTCCCAATTCAACCAATTGGATCCAACTCAACTTCCAATTCAACCAATTGGATCCAACTCAACTTCCAATTGGATCCAATTCAACCAATTGGATCCAACTCGACTCCCAATTCAACCAATTGGATCCAACTCAACTTCCAATTGGATCCAACTCAAACCAATTGGATCCAACTCAACACCCAATTGGTTCCAATTCAAACCAATTGGATCCAACTCAAACCAATTGGATCCAATTGGAAATTTAATTGGATTCAATTGGTTATTTTGGTAAGGGCCCTTACCAAAATTTCGAATTCAATTTTCCAATTGGAACCAATTGGAACCAATTGGATTTTATCTCTAATTGGCAATTGGCACAAACCAATTGGATCCAATTGGGCCCAATTGGGGCCAATTGGATCCAATTGGGACCAATTGGATAAGTGGCACCAATTGGAATGAATTGGAATAAATGGCACCAATTGGAACCAATTGGAACCAATTGGAAAAATGAAATAATTTTCCAATAAACTGGAAATAATCCCAATTGGAACCAATTGGGAAAATGAAAAATTTTCCAATGAATTGGACATAATCCCAATTGGACCAATTTGAGGGGGGGGGGTGCTATGGGGGAAAATTACACAAAATGCTTGCTAACAGTGTAAACATTGCAAAGACAAAGCTTTATTTCAATTTGTTTGCAACATGAGAATGCACAATTTATTTACAATACATGTATATATTTAAACCATAATATGATGCAACTTTAAAAAGTGCATGGTTGTTTCGTCTACATCATTCTGCTTGTCTGGGCGATATATATATATTTTTAAAAGGGCATTTAGGGCAAGAAGACCACCCATTGCAATGGTGTCAGTTTACATTTCTTTTTGAATTGTGTTACACCGTCATTTTACATGAAAGTTTGTGTTGTATATTCATGTTTTATTCAAACGAGAATCTGTTTAACTTATGATATATTTAATTTTTCAATATCCTTTTGTGGGCATATTTGTTAATAAGGCAGGCTCTTATCTACCCGAACATTTGTCAAACTGTAGTGTATCCGGCACCTTCATTTACAGGTTGTAGTATTCTCATGACAACATTCTATTATATGTTTGCGCAAACATATAATAGAATGTTGGGGGGGGGGATTCAAGGGGAAAAACTCAAAAACATTGATCTCCATGTTCAGCGTAAACAGCGCCCTCCAGAAAAAAAACAACCATGGGTTTAAAGGGTTTTTGAAAATTTGACTCATTCCCAGCTGTGGCTTCGTCTACTATAATTATTTGAAGATTATGAAATTTCCACACAGCTACTCAGAAAGCGTCAGTTGTCAAATAAGAATAGACATATAGGTATTATTGGGCTTCCGTTACGGGAGACGTATGCGTCTCGTTAAAAAAAAAAGAAGGATGCCAGTTCAATATATGAACCTGAAGCAGTTGTGAATGCGATGGAGGCCGATGTTTCGAAAGAGCTTGCATGCATATCGAATTCCGAACGACACATGAGGGCAGCATTCAACAACATAAACATGCGACTGTACGGCACTGTCTAATTCCGAATGGCCGAAGCTGTACCTGTTACCTTTGCCACTTTCTTAATACAGGTACGTCAGTATTACTAATTTTATTTAACCATTTAATAAATGGTAACATTAATTTGGTTGTTTATATTAGCTATTGGTGAAATCTGCATTATTGTATTTAGTGAAACGTACTGCAAGAAGTGGCCATAGACGTACTGCGTTTATTGTATAGCGTGGCATCCATAGCCACGCACGGCGCGCTGAATCGCAAGGCACAAACCGCGCAGGAAAATCGTGGTTTCTATCCAAAAAATCCGTTCAAAATTGCAAAACGGGTGTCATTATAATTGAGGAAAAACTGCTTTGATTGTGAAGGTGATTTTTGAGCAATAAAAAAAAACACTTTTGACTCCAATATGATCAAAACAAAACAGGGGCCCTTCACTTCATGATCGTAGTAATTTTTCCCTAAATGACCTAGGCTAGGCCTATCATCAGCCATCTGAAAGTGATATTTTGTCCTAAAAAGACTAAATTAGCAGTGACAAATTTTAAATTTTTACCGAGAAAACACTTACAAATTTTCAGAGCAGTCCTATAGCCTAGTTTGTGCACAGTGTGACAGTGTGACAAGTGATGGCCAGGTATGGGAATCTTTCCCAATTAATATCAAAGGAAAGTTTCCCATATATGACCATCACTTGCCACCCTGTGCACAAACCCTATGAGACTGGTCTGAAAATTTCTAAGTGTTTTTCTCAGTTAATACTTCAATATTTTCCTAGCTCTACTGAAAGGAACGCTGGAACTTCGGTACGCATTTTTCGTAAAAATTATTCACATTGCCAGGTTCATGGGCCGGTACGTATGGTAAACCTAGCCAACTGTGCAAACTGCAAAGTGACACGGTTCCTGTGCCGTGCTGACCGGCCAATGTGGCCGTCCGTAGACGGTGACATTGTTGCAGTTTGCCATTTTTTAACGGCATTAGAGACTTACTTGCAAATATTACCGAACTGAATTTTTGCACTCTAAATATATTTCCATACCAAACTGTGTATTTCTCGCTATTTTATTTTTGATTTTACGGATGATCCTGTGGTTTTCTGATGAACCATTGTGCTGCCCGAGAAACGATTGCTTGTCTGCAGTCCATCATGAATCGATGATGATGTCAATTCAAAAAGTCATAGTCAGTGATTTCAAAAGTTTACCTACATGTATGGCAAAAAGTCGGATTTAGTGATTTCAAAAGTTTACCTCTGGCAAAAAAAAAAAAAAATACCTTTAGGTTTCTTTAAGATAATGTAACTTTTTGGAATTGATCAAATTAGGTTTTGCCCTTCACTGACGTATAAACACTGTACACTCAGTCTGTTACCTCCCGAGTGAAAGTTGGGAAAAATCAAGCCGGTGGGACTCGAACCCACGATGTCCAGTGCTTTCTAGTGCAGATGTCTTACCACTCGACCACCAAGCTAACGAGATCTGTTGGCCGGTTCGATTTGAACTTTAGCAGCGGGTACCGCATTAACTATGTATTGCCAAATCACCCAGTATTGCTGTTCCAATGTGCAAGGAAACAGGTCATCTCGTACCTTGGGCAACTCGTACCTTGGACAACTCATACATTTAATGTGACATCATTATGCCAACTCGTACCTTGGACAACTCGTACCTTCAATAAAGACGTCTCGTTCCATTACGTGTAAGTCAAGTCATACTGAATCAATTAAAAGTACAGACTGCTCTTGTAATATGTGTTTTAATTTTGGTTATTAGACTTCGCAAGAAAACGAATGCGGGAATTACTTTGACAGTCACCATATGTGAAGATGAAATGGTTACTCTCTCCTATTCATCTCAACATTTATTTCCATATTTCAAAGAACATTCAGGTAACTGTACAAAAAGGTCAAGAAAAGAATGTTTGTTAAAAAATATGAGATTAATGATTATGTAAAGACACAACTGAAAAAAAAGTAAATTTAGACAAAGTAAATCTTTAAATTTGCTTTCTCTTATTTCGTCTCTGTTTAATTCTTTGCCAAAGCTCGTTCTGGATGAGAACATCATAAGCTTTGAACTTGCTACCTTGGTACTGGTGCAAGCAGAATGCGCATCAGGCACTGAAGCATTATAAAATAAGTTTCCAAATATTCTTGAAGTAATAACTAACACTTCTTGGCAGCAATAATCCTGTTTACAAAAAAGGACCACCCACCCCCCCCCAAAAAAAATGTACTTTAAGAAAACAAAATAAAAGTTTCCAAATATTCTTTAAAGGTACAGTCCATCATTTGCATGGACTGTACTTTGTTCGTTTGAAGCAACAAACGTGCTCAAAATCTAAAGAAGGGTACTGAACAACTAACGTGATGAAGTTTCAGCTCAGCTTCAGCTGTACATTACGAGTAAAACAACATTCTAGGATCTCGATTTCAAATCAAAAGATGCTGAATCTTGTTTTGAATTTGGCCTGAATTCAGTGTTGGAGACACGTTCTCACTGAGCTAATTGCAGCTATGCAATGTCACGCACTGATCTGACGAATTAAAACAAGCGCGTGTGCGTCGTGTCAACGCTTTCGCGCACTTCGCCAACTAAAAAAAGGAACTACTAATGGAAATTTACAACCATGTGCCTTTAGATGCATCGTTGGAAAGGCCTTCGTTCATTGAGTTCTTCCCAATGACAGCATGCCAGAAAGAATAATTTCACAGGGAGTTTAGTCCCCTTACTATCTTTCAACCAAGTAGTTATTCAACACTAAATATCGTTTTGGATAGCTGCAAATGATGGACTGTAGCTTTAAATGATCACTTAAACTTCTTGGCAGCAACAACAAAATATTGAGTGCATATGTACATGTATATAGCCACGTTCATGGGTCTATATCAAGCCATATCTTATTTTTCTTCTGAAAACAACATAAGAATGTAGGCCTATATGTGTCATCAATAGCAGCCCCAATGCAGTATACAAGGTAGAAAAGCCACCAAAATCATATTTTTTTTCATATGTTAGTATAAAGCATAAATAATGAAATGTCTCTCCTGAAGACAGTCAGAGCATACTGACCGGAACGTCGAGTTGATACCTCTGGTGCTTTTCAGAACCATTCTCTTAGTTGAGAAATTATTCTCCCATGGTGTTTCCGCAAATCTTTCATTATTTAGTATCTCCACCATGCAAAGCCTCAACTCTTACTTAGAAAGCATAATTCTGTTTCAAGTCGACCAAATGCTTCGTAAATGATTGCTGCATGGTGTGAAGTAAGCTTAATCTCATCTGGGTTTGGATAATAGGGGAAAAGGTAAAGTTTAGTATTTGCCAAATTTCACAGCCTCCGCCATTTTCCAACTGCTGGACAAAAACTACATTTAGATGTGCCTCCAGCTCTACATATCAAATTCGTGATGAGCATTGGAGCTGGAGTTTCTCATCTCCATCTTGTATTGCAAGTTTCAATACCTTAATATTTGGCACTCTCATAGATAGTATTGAGAGTCCAAAATGTTTGGACAACTATTGGAAGAGTTCCACACCTGGACATCACTTGACACCCGGTGCACAAACCCTAAGAGACTGGTCTGAAAAATTTGAAGTGTTTTCTTTGTAAACGTTTCAATATTTTCCCTGCCTAATTTGACTTTTAAACATGTCATCCGTTTCTGATGGCTGATACATGTAGGTCACTGTGGGGAAATATTAGTGATGTGCATGCAATATGTATGGAATTCTTCCCCAACTATTTTTTCCCCAGCAGTCAGAAAATGACTGAGGCCATGAAAAATTGCCTGAAATTTTCCTTTTCCCCAATTATCCAAACCTAGTTGAGATTAAACTCACCTAAATACCATGCAGCAGTCATCACAAAGCAAAGGATCGACTGGAAACAGAACTACGCTGGCTAAAATATGGGGAAACAATGATGATTTTGGTGGCTTTTCAGATAGAACCGTCGCGTCGCAGCCGTGTTATGGCGACATTTACAGCTCGCATCTCATACTGGTATGGTATCCACATATACATCGCTCTGCATAGAGACATGTACACGATATGGTTACCATACTATTTTCAGGTGCACGTTGTGATTTCAAATTTCGACCCCTCCCCCTAGATATCCCACTGGTCATGGCTTTCAATAGTATACAACTTCTTTATGTCAGTTTCTTTATATTTCCAGTGTGTTTTTGGTCCAACGTAATAACACCAAAATGGATGAGAAGCAGGGACCAACTTCTGGTGATGTCCCAACTGGGGAGGTAACGTCAACCACAGTTACAGAGGGTGATGTTGTCAAGATGCCAACAGATGTGGCCATCACTACTGTGGATGCTATTCCCAATGAAGATGAGAAGGACAAATCCAAAGGTGACTTGTTATTCTTTTACTTGGTGAAGACGTTTGCTCCTTTGCCAGGTCAGCTACATGTACAAAAGTGTAATCCCACTCATGTGATTTTGTCCATTCTTGCTTATTGGAAACTTAATACTTTAACCCAGTGAAATTAATTTTGCTGCAAGATAGTTTTGTTGCTTTCCAGGTAATTTTTATAAATTGGGGGAATGAGGGTTCAATTTCATAAAAAAATTGCACCTTTACTTGGTACTTGGTACTTGGTGGTTATTCTGAATACTCCACGTGGAAGTCTAGCAAGGAGGCCTTGGGGAAGTGGAACTAAATTAAATCCTTAAAGGTGTTGTGGTTTGGGGCGTCTGTGGTGTCTTGAGGGAGCTTGTTCCATTTCCGGATAGTTCTGGGTAGGAATGACTGCATATAGATGTCTGTCCTTGCTGCAATTTCTGTGAACTGGTGGTTGTGAATTCTACGAGCCGGTGCTGGTTTGGGGACTATGGATGATGAGTTAATGTGAACTATGTTGTGTATTATTTTAGTAGGTAAGTAGGTAAGTTGGTTAACTTTCCTTCTCTCTTTCAGTGAAGACCAGCCTAGGGTTGTCAACATGTCGGTCACACTGCTCAGTCTGAAATAATATCGCATAACGAAACGAGCAGCACTCATCAGTTGCACTTTTCCCAGGGATGTTATGTTCTTAGCTACATGTATGTGAGGGTTCCAAGCAATGCTACCATATTCTAGGTGTGGTCTGACTACTGCTAAGTACAGCTTTTCTTTGACTGATCTGGATGCAGAATGAAAATTTATTTTGATGAAGTTCAATATACGACTTGCTTTGGAAGTGGCATATGCTGTTTGGTGATTCCAACTTAGGTTATTCTGAATGATTATTCCCAAATATGTGATGTTGGTTTTCTCTACGAGTACGAGGTTGGATCCTAACATGGTGTAGTTAGTTTTGCTGGGGGCCCGCTTCCCGGAGATTCGCATGATGTTACATTTGCTGGAGTTCAATTTCATTCCCCAGAGTTGTGCCAGTCACTGATTTGCTAATGTCATCGATGAAAAGTAAAAACCGATGGGGCCCAAGCACGGTGCCTTGTGGTACGCCACTATCGACACTTTGCCATTTCAAAGATTTTCCATTTACCACAACTCGTTGTGACCTGTTGGTTAAGAATTCCCTGATCCATCTCTGTGTTTTTCCCCTTATCCCGTAGTAGTCTAATGTTTGGACCAGTTTTTGATGAGAAACTATGTCGAGTGCTTTGGAGAAGTCAAGTACTGCCATGTCATGCATGTCTGTGGTGATTTGATTATTGTAATTGTAGGAGATGTCATCCAGAGTTGTTACGATTTGGGATTTGCAGGACAGGCCTTTACGAAAAGCATGTCGGTTTTCGTTCAGGATGTCGTGTTCCTGGAGGTGTTTCATTTATTGGCTATCAATGATGTGCTCTAATAACTTAAAGCAAACAGAGGTCAACGACACAGGTCTGTAGTTTGCCGGGTCTGCACGAGAGCCTTTCTTAAAAATGGGTGTTAAGTTGGCTTTCTTCTAGTCAGATGGTAGAGAACCCAGCAGGTCAAGTGATTGTTGGAATATGAATGCGAGTACTGGGGCAACTTCATTGGCAGCTAGTTTCAAGTTGAGCGACGTCAGTAACTTGAGGACTGCGCTAACAGACACGGTGATGTTTGTCAAGTCTGAGTAGGGACTCGGTGGTAGAACTGGCTGCACATCGGTGTCATCCCAGCTGAAAACACTACAGAATTGGTCTTGTAGGGTTTCAGCTTTTTCGTGGTCAGATGTGATATTTTTCCCGTTGAGTTTTAGAACCTGAACCCCTGTGTTGTCTTTACGAGTGCTGTTTACGTAGCGCCAAAATTTCTGGGGGTTAACTGTAGATGTAGTTTCTTGTAAATGTGTGCGTTTAGCCCTTCGGATTTCGCTGTTCACTTGCTTTTGCAAAAGTTTGAATGTAGACCGCTTGTTACTGCCTTCACATAGCTGCGCTCTTTCTTCCTGCAGCTCAATGGAAGTGTGACATTGGGTTTTACACCGTGTCAGTGTTACATCCACACAACCAAGCTATCATTTCTGCTCCATTTGATACCTGACTACCGTAACAAAAGCTTTTTTTTATTGTGTTGCATGTAGAGTAAGAAGTAAGCAAAGTGAATTTGTGTGATGTTTCGCAGAAATTAAAAAAAAAGGTACAAATGTCACATTTGGACGTACATGTAACACTGACACTGTGTCAGTGTTACATTCAACATGACATTTTTGGCTCATATTTTTGGCAAAATACATTGAAATCATTTCAAACTTTCTGCAGTCTTGAAACACCCAACAACAAATATTATGTAGAGCAACTGCTAGCAAAGCATTTATGCTTTTGTTAATATGGTCATATGTCACACATAATACCGAAGTCTTATATAGCGCACGTATCTACCAACAATTAGGTACTCAAGGCGCTGGAAATTATGTCTATTACTAGAGACAGGTCAATGAAGTACATGGGAAATATGAGAACCATTATGTAGCACCTTTATAATGGTGCTGCGGCGCATTAAGCAGCCACTGCCAGAAACACCGGGGCAAACCCCTTCTCTTAGCGATAAGTGTCACTGGGTTCTTTAACGTGCATTACACAACACACGGGACCTACGGCTTCACGTCCCATCCGAAGGACGAAGCAATGATGGTAAAGCGCCTTGCTCAGGAGCGCAAGCACCATGTTCCCACGGTCAGGATTCGAACCCATGCACCACGGCACACGAGTCAAACACCATAACCATTGGACCACAGCACCCCACATTGTTCCCCAACCCGGTGGAATGACCCTTTTGCAAGACCCTTTTGTAGACCGCTTGTTACTGCCTTCACATAGCTGCGCTCTTTCTTCCTGCAGCAACGGATTAGGACAGTAGTGAGCCATGAGGGTCTAGAATGTCCCTGGACTGGTTTTTGTGGTACTAATTCGCTAGTTTTCGGCCTGTCCCTAAAAATACTCCAATTTGCCTCAACTGTTCTGGTTTTTGGAGATGACTGCATGAATTTGGTCTTAAGCTCGAGGACAGATTTTTTCAGCTTGGATTCATCTACATCATTCCACTTGAAGATTGTCCTAGGGGGCTTGACAGAGCGAGGTGCGGTGATGTTTATGTCAGCTAACACTGTTGCGTGATCGCTAATTCCGGAGTTGCTGTAAACATTACAAACCAGAGTTGGACGTGTGGTGAAGAGCAAATCTAAGATGTTATCTGTTCCTGTAACTGGGTCTCTCCTTGTAGTAAAATTTGCCTATTGTTGGAGATTGTAGTCATCTGCGATGTTGATAATTTTGGATTGAATACCGTTTGCCGAGAAAGTACATGTACCAGTCCTTGAGTTCCAAAGCATGCCCGGGATGTTGAAGTCTCCTCCAAGAATGATGAATGGGGAGTTTACCTGAGCCTGCAATTTACTCAGACTTCTGTCTAGGTTTTCTAGAGATTCTGGCCTGTAGGAGTCGGGGGCTCTATAACATGCAGAGATGAAGATGTCCTCTCCTTTCGGCTTGAGCGGTAGTTGGCACCAGAGTAATTCATAACCATCTTCAGAAAGTTCAATGGCTGAGAAACCATCCTTAACCAAGATAAAGACACCTCCGCCACGTCTGTCGTTTCCTCTGTCCTTGAACCTTTGTTCAACTGTCAAACTTGTGAATTTCTGATGAATGAATCAGTGATGTAGTGCCTTGATGCTGGGCCTTGGCCTTAAGGCTGCCTTAAGGCTGAATTTTAGGGCCTTGGCCTTGGCCTTGAGGCTTGAGGGCAAAAGCCTTGGCCTTGGCCTTGGCCTTGAGGGTTCAGGGCCTTGCAATTTTGAGTCAAGGCTCTTCAAGGCCCATAGATTTTTGCATTTTCCAGATAAATCTGTTCGAACTTTTGCTGTTACCATTTTAATCGTATTACCATGGAGGAGGGAAGCACCCTAAAGATTTGTGTGTTGGGCACACTTCCACTTTTGTAGCATCACATTTTGTTACCATTGTAGTAGATTTGCTGCAAAAATATTCCGTACACTTGTGGGGCTAATGAGATGATCACTTTAATTGCATATAACTATGGAATAGATCTGATTGGTTGTATATGTCTCCCTGATAAGTGCTAAAGATTTGCATGTATCTGTTTTAGATAATGCTGATATTTCTGACCATGTTGGGCCAGCAAATAAAAATTTCCCAAATCTGTTTGAAGACCTGAACTTATACTTAATAGGTACAGTGCAGTCATAAAACGGTGTAGGCCTATGCGAGCATGTTGATTGCAATTAAAGAAATGTTGTTCTTCGTAATGAGCAATTCGTGATGATAAGGACGGTCCAGGGGGGCCAAAAGGGGCCATGCCCCCCCCCCCCAAAAAAAAACGAAACCAATTTTTGATGTGACGTCGTAATAAAGGCAGGCAATGAGTACACTACCATCTTTTCCTCAAAAAAAACCCATCAAATTGCACCACAGAGCATTTCGAATCCAAAATTTTTTCGGGGCCCTTAAGCGGGCCCCGAAGCCCAAGCAGTAATTTTTGGACCCACCTTTTTTTTTGGGGGGGGGACCAAAATTTCTTTGCCCCCCCAAAAAAATTGTGTTCTGGATCCGCCCTTGCGTGATTATGTGTCACTCATGTGACTATAATTAGTTCTATATCAGTGGTCATTTCATAAAACAGGGCCTTGGCCTTGGCCTTGGCCTTGAGGGTTAAGCCTTGGCCTTGGCCTCGAGGCTTGAGGGTCAAAGCCTTGGCCTTGGCCTTGGCCTTGAGGGTCAAAGCCTTGGCCTTGAGGGTCAAAGCCTTGGCCTTGGCCTTGGCCTTGAGGGTCAAAGCCTTTGCTCCAACACTGGAATGAATGCAAAGTTTACAAAGCCATTCATATCTTAAAACATTCATTCTTTTATAAAGCCTTGTCCGCACTGGAGTTTTTTTGGTCAAACTTACCGAGACTACATGTATGGGTACTTTTCCCATTTTAAGTCCAGTGCGGACAGCCTAGGACGTTTTCCTCTCAGTTACTTTACCTGAGTCCAGCGGTTACTTTTACTGGCCAATTGCTGCCCAGGAAAACTGACCACGCGCCCAGGAAAATTGACCAGGTCACTTTTCCCGAGACGATAAGTCCAGTGCGGACAGTGCGAGTCGGTAAAAGCGGCTCAGGAAAGTGACATCCGGCCCGAGCACGAGTATCATGCATACAGAGACCGCACGATCCCACACGTGATGTGGCCAAACATTTTGTGGAAACACGTACCGGTACGCTGCGGTGTGTCAAGTCCGAGCGGTAAAATCTTGTTATAAATATATATTTTAACGGAGAATACATTCACAGAAAATATCAAGATCACGTTCTGGGAAATACTTTGCAGTTATTCTTTTTCTCCACCAATGTTTGTTTTGTATTTTCTACGATCCAAATTCGTCCTGTTACGCCGTGTAGTCTGCATGGCACCGTATGTAGGCCGCAGTCCCTGGTTCCGGTCCTACATCATAGCTTTGATTCTGTTAGCATGCGGTGGGAACCAGCGATTACCGATGGAACTGCTGCCGCATGGCTTCGATGTCGTCCATCACAAATGCGTCAGAATAGCAGGCATTTTCGTCAAGATTTATCGTGTCAAGATGAAATAACATCGTATGTTACGATTATATTGTGCATTTTAATGGTGTGTGTAATATTATACTGTGCGTATCGGGGGCTGAAAAAAAATGTGATCGGCATTTTATTTCCTGTGCACGTGACTGTGACAGCTCGGCCACTTCTCCCACGCGGTCTGGGTAAAATTTCCCGTGTCGAAAGTCCAAGTGCGGAGGTGGTGACATTTGACCATTTCGCATTTTACCATCATCTCGGTAAAACCTTCCCAAAAAAAAGTCCAGTGCGGACACGGCTTAAGATGGAATTTTGCGTCGGGGTGATGTAAATCAAATTGGGTTTTGCCCTTCACCGACTATCCATCTTATGAATAGTTAATGCAGTACCCGCTGCTATGTACATCAGATTTGAACCAACCAGCTCGGTGGTCGAGTGGTAAGATGTCTGCACTAGAAAGTAGGAGGTTGTGGGTTTGAGTCCCACCCGAGTGATTTTTTTCCAACTTTTACTCGGGAGGTACCACACTGAGTATACAGTGTTTATACATCGGTGAAGGGCAAAACCTAATTTGATTAATTCTTTTGTTGATTAATACAAAGCCCATTAAAAAAGGCAAATAAAAATATCAAAATATTATGAGGCATCAATAAAGTATCAAGTATCAGAAAAGCATACTAGTTCAAATACCAGAATGGTGATAGTACATAGCATTATTTGTGCTTGGCAGTTTTGAATTACGCACACAAAAACAGCAGCTTGTAGAAATTGGTCATTTTTGGGAACCGTCCAAATTAAGATATTTATATATAGGTTTATCTCTAACTTTACAAAGAGGTTAATATTTTAAAGCATTAATTTTTTTTTCAGGTACTGTGTACAATTGTTGTACATCTATATAAACAGTATTCAACTTTGGGATGTTTCTTATTCAAAATTTGCAATTCATTGATCTGTTGGTCAGTGTGAACTGATTTTGTTGTGCAGTGTCTCACTTGAAAACTCATAATTAAACTTACAAATATCTCATGCTTAAAAAAAATCAAAGTAAATTTATTTTCTCTGATTGGAGTTGGTTTTTTAATTTGTTCGTTTTTGTCTATCAGGTCTTGACCCACAAGATAACCATTCCACCAGCACCTCTGACGTACCGGTGACTGGCGCTGCCATAACGGATCCTTATCACTATCTGACGCAACAGCACTTCACCTCAGAGATCTTCAAGATTGGAGTAATCAACACTGGAGTAATCTCTGTGCTAAGGGCCATACAAATGTGAGCACAGCAAGTTGGTAAAATGATGCATTTTTTTCATGGAAATATATTGGCCTGATATTTGGCATAGGGGTTCTTTTTACCCAAGCGTCCCACTTTGTGCCGAAACCTCATATGGTTCAATACTTGGAGGTGTGCACTGGAGCGTAAATTGTCAAACAATTGGCCATGCATAACGGCCAATTCAAGATCAACACACAGTCTGGCCTGTATGACTTCACAGACTTTTGTGTGTGTGCAAAAGCAGAATGTTACCCGGAGGTGAGTGGAGGCAATTTTGACCTTTTAACCCTAGAAACTCCATCAGCCGTGCCTGTGCATAAAAACAGCCAGTGCGTCTTATCACGTCCTCTGATGCAAACTGGTTAAGATGTTACTTTTTATTGTCAAAAGAAGTCAATTTGGTATCTTTTTTTTGTGTTGGTATTCAGGGAGACATCAGTTCCCAGCTCAACAGCTCCACCAGTGATCTTCCTGACCTCACCAGACAGGTTTTTTTTGATGGTCTGTTTCAAGTCGATCATTAGGCTCTGTGAATGACTGCTGAATCTACGAGGTATGTAAATGAAATCTGAGGTGGGATATTAGAGGTGAAAATGAACAATTTTTTAAGAGGCCATTTTTTTAGGGTCTCTTGCTACCACACTCCAGCGTTACATGTGAATGAATATTATGAGCATGTCAGCTGGAATACTCAAGCTAAGTTCTAGGGGTAATTGGCAATGACATAGTCCCATGATGTAACTTAGCTTGAGTAACTTCAGCTCTAATGCCTATCGCATTAGAGCTGGAGTCGATTGTCAGACAAGTCGACCGTTGAGACAACTCGACTCGGGACAAGTCGACCGTTGAGACAGCTCGACGAAATGTATACACGTGGAGCGGAAAAAATTGCATAAATCTGTGGCAGGACCAGTCCTGGGCACGGCACGTCCATACTCGATGCACAGAGGCGCGCTCCGAGCCGGTGGCCGTCGCGTTGGGCCGGCGCGCCCCGCCTGCGTGGACCGGGCCGGCACGTCGACCGGCGCGGCAAGTGGGCTTACAGGCCCGGCAAAAACAATGCCACCGTGCACGGCACGGCCACGTTGACCAGGGATAAGTGTGTGCACAGGCCCGGCAAAAACGATGTCACCGTGCACGGTACGGCCACGTTGACCGGGGATGTGCACGGCCCAGAAAAACAGACGATGTGCACAGACAATCACGCTGCGCTATATCAGCTCTGTTTTTTTTTTTTAGATACAACAAAAAAACTCATGTGTCATAACTCCCAAACGGCGATCAGCCCCCTTCAAAATCCCCGGTACTATCCCCAAAACTAGGCACCAAAACAAGTGAGTCGACTTGACTCAACGGTCGACTTGTCTCAACGGTCGATTTGTCTTTCCATTTATCACACATACGGTTGAGTTGTCTCAATAGTCGAGTTGTCTCAACGGTCGACTTGTCCCGAGTCGAGTTGTCTCAACGGTCGACTTGTCTGACCCCCCTGGAGTCACAACTACGTTAAAAGTACCGGGTCGTAAGAGTCCTGAAATTCCGGACTCTGTATCCCCAGTGCATTACAAAAACGGTCCATTTTCCCTATATTATCCCGACCCAGATTCCATAATTCATACCTCATACGATGCAACAGGCATTCACGAAGCTAGTAATCGACTTCAAACAGGACAATGAAGACTAAAATATGAAATTTTTTCGATGATTTTGGTGGCGAAACCATGAGAAAACTTTCTGCGACACTATTCTGCCGACTGCCGTTGACCCTCCAAATGATTGGCAAATAAAAACATCAGACTTACCTCAAAACAGCCTCCAAATTACTAGATACGCCACCTGAGGTACAAGGAGAGATCGATGATTAAAATCGAGGTGCTAAAGTTTGCTTATGAGTCGGATGAAAAATGAAATTTTCCATTCAATTCCGAGAGCTCCCCTCGCGATCTATCGTTAAATTTCCGACTCGTGTTTGAATGACGCGATGTAACCGTACGTGCCCAGCATTCATTCAGTGATCCCAGCGCGATTCCGTTAGCGAGCGCGATGCATCGATTATGATAATGGCAGACTGGATCTCGTTTGTACAGATAAGTGCATTCGAACTGAGATACGGAGTCGGGAACTAGAGCAGCTATCAGCGGAAACCAGTTCAAGCTAGTTCCCGACTCCGTATCATCATTTGATACGGTTTGTACAAGTGCACTTGTACAAACGAGATCCAGCCTACTCATTATCATAATGGATGCATTGCGCTCGTTACCGGAATCGCGCTGAGACCATGAATTCAATGCTCTAGACCACGAGGCCACAGCACTCTTCAGCAAAACCTTTTTTTGTGCGTTTAGTGAATGAATGTGCTAACATCTTCTTTGCAGTCGCAGTCAACCACCGTTGGATTCAAGGTGCTACCCAAGAGCTCTGAGGAGCCGTCCGATCCCGTAGCTGTGTACAAGAGCACACTGGCAATACTGAAAGCACTGAGCAGGCCGTTACTTAGCCTCAAGACAGAGGGAAAAAACGGAGATGAGAACACTACGCTGATGGCTATGCTAGGTAGGGACCATCTCATTAGCAAATCGAACAGCTTTTGTTTTTGTTAAGAATGTGTGTTCCCCCCCCTCCCCCCCGCCTCTTTTTTTTCCCCAGATTTTGTCCATATGTTTTGTACACGTTTTCATCCTACAAGCCACTTTGGGAACTTTATGATCAACTTGATGATTACAATATCCAGTAACCATCGTCTGCATACATGTATTTGTGCCAAACACTTTCGTAATCGTAATTATGCCTTCAATTAGCGTTTTATGGATTCATCGGCGAGTAAATATAGTGTAGTACAATGTAATACAAGTGCTAGTGGGTTACAAAAAAATATCTAAAGTTAAACATATTCATTTTTTGAATTTGTTAGAATGGCTTATTCTGATCTGTTAGGCAGTTTTCAAGTGTCATTTTTTAAGTGGATGTTTGAAGTGTCCATTTAAGTGTCCGTTTTATGGCTCCTTTGGGAAAATACAGCGGGTGAAATGATGGTGTGACATCAGACGTTTTCTGTCAGTTGACCATATTGTGTCCGAACAGAAACATATCTTCTGACAAGTTTTTGTTAACCCTAACCTTCCCAAATGCACCAAAATCCTCTTTGCAAAATGGAGGATTTTGGAGGATTGAGGATTTATGGCAAACGTGTGTGGCTGATTTTGGAGGATGCGCAGTGTCAAGGTCTTAGGCCGGACCTGTTTATGTGTTGTTTATGCTCAGCTGTGCATAAATTTAGGCCTAGATTACGCTAGAACTCCTCCGCACTGCTCCAGGATGTCACTGGCTGTGCCTGAACATATTGACAGTGATTGCTGGAGGATTTTGCAGGATTGAGGCAGTGGTCGCCCCTCCAAAGACCACATTCATGAATTTTTGCAGGATTGAGGCTGTATGCCATTTTTACATGGAGGCAGTTGGAGGATTTTGCAGGATTGAGGTTGCATCCCAGCAAAAATGCCTAGGAAGTTAATTAATTGTGCTGTTTCATTTTGTCCCTCTGACAGGTAAATTTGGTTTTTAACCAAATGTTTCTTTGATCTTTACAGGAGAATACGTCTGGCCAGAGCTGTCCAAGTGTATCATCACACATTGTCTGGTGCACTCGATACCCACAAGCAGCTCAAAGGTAGCCACACAGGATTACTTTCGTCAAGACAATTTTTCAGTGTTTTGTTAAAAAAAAGATTCAGCATCATTTCTTGAATGATTTGTTGTCTGTATCATCTCTGAATAAACGCTTATTGTGTGCAGAATATTATTTGAAAATCTCAAATGGAAAATTTCAGAAAAAAAATTTGTTCTTGAAATTAAAACACTGAAAATCAAACCGGGAGGTTTTTAGTGATGGAATTGTGCCAATTTGGCTGAAACAATACAATTCAATTCACTTGTGATTTTGTGGTGTACATGAATAAAAAAGAAGAAGTCTGCACATTTAATGCTGTGTAGTGAATATTCATGTTTGAAAATGTATTTACAGATATAGTGTGTGATAAAATGCTTTTATTTTTTATTTTATCATATTCACCATTTCAGCTCAATGAGTACAAAGCTGTCATCACGGCTACCGGGGGATTTGAAGCTTCTCTCCGGAAAACAGGTCAGTCAGCAGTTTAAACAACAACCAAAACAATCATACATACAAAAGAAATATTTATATAATATTGGATGGCTTTGAGGTGGATACAAGAATTTATTGCACGAGCTATGACAATATTGCACGAGTCGAAGACGAGTGCAATATTTTCATAGCGAGTGCAATATATTCTTGTATCCCCCGAAAAAAAAAGCCATCCAATATTATTTATATCAGGCTGACTTGATCCGCAAGCAATACAATTCAAGACACTGTCTTCATTTCTCCTATTGCGTCAAACTATTTGAAGCTGCCATTGTGATTATTGACATCAGTGCGGGTATACCTGGCCTCTGTGCGCTGTGTTGACGTCAGGTGTTCGACGGTACCGCGCGCTCCACTCTGTTGAGTGGTTGACAACTGTGACTTTCTACGCTCTTGATCGTGCAGGAACCAGTGAAAACGCCTGGATGAGGGTGTGCCGGACAATATCCAAATTATTGCAGTCATCCGGGTACATTTTACGAAAGCATACAATATGCTGATTTATTTTTACCTCTGGAAGCCTCATATAAATAAAACACTGCCTTGAAGCTAAATATTTTAAATAGCAGAGAATTTCTCTTCTTCAAGGTTTATTGCAGAAACTGCTTCTCCACTGCTGACCTACGCCAGAGATGTCAATGTCCACTTTGCTAACAAAAAGGTGAATTTTATTTTAATGTTTAGTTATTTCGAAACATGTTGTGGGAACATTTCTTGAATGACAACATTCGCTTTGTTCTGTCCCTTCTGAAACTTTGTATGTGACCCTCCAGCATGAAACCAGTTGGAAGTCGCTCGACCGTATTTTGAGATACAGCCTATAATACACAGAATAGTGATGAAAATATGGCAACTAAAAAAATCTATTAACTCCATCAGATTTTGTTTGATTCCTATATTCTACACATCATTGGAAAGCTTATTCAATGTCCTTTCCCATAAGCCCAAAATCCTGGTTTTCACAAATTGGCTCTAGTGACTCTGGTTTTGTGCTGGAGACTTTTTGTGACTGGGTTTGTGTTTGACCTGTGACTGGACTTGTGATGGACTTGTGACTGGACTTGTGATTGCCTTGTGACTGGACTTGTGATGGACTTGTGACTGGACTTGTGACTGGACTTGTGACTGGACTTATGACTGGACTTGTGATTGACTTGTGACTGCACTTGTGATTTACTTGTGACTGGATTTGTGACTGGACTTGTGACTGGACTTGTGATTGACTTGTGATTGACTTGTGACTGGACTTGTGATTGACTTGTGACTGGACTTGTGATTGACTTGTCACTGGACTTGTCACTGGAATTGTGACTGGACTTATGACTGGACTTGTGATGTACTTGACTACATCCCTGACATTGTTTATGTTTGGTTTATTTTATTTTTGGAAAGTGTCAAGCGCTGATAATTGAAGCCCGCAAGCTGATGAAGAGAGAGCTGCACAATACAAAGAGAGTCGGTACAATGAAGGTTGACAACAAGGAGCTCAAAGATCAAAAACAAGATACCAAGGTTCAAATTTTTTTTTTGAAATTGTGCGCTTCAAGGCAAAAGTGGATTTGATTTTGTCAAGTTCTTGCAATTTGAAAACATTAACTGCAATCCTCCTCAATCCTCCAGGCGGTGGTAGAGGATTGAGACAGAATGACAAAAAGGGCTTGATTTTGGAGAATGCATTTTGTCAAGTTTGTAGGCTTTACCCAGTATTGTGTATGTTCAGCCATGCATAAATGAGCCCTGCATTATGCTGGATATCATCCGCACTGCTTCTGAATGTCATCAGCACTGCCTCTGAATGTCAACAGCACTGCCTCAACCCATTAACAGTGATTGTTGGAGGATTTTGAAGGATTGAGGCAATGATCATCCCCCCACTGCAGAAATTCAAGACATAACGGATGATTTTGGGGGATCGAGGCTGATTGTAATTTTCACATGGTAGCAATTGGAGGATTTTGCAGGATTGAGGATGGTTCTTAGCCAAAAGGGCCTAGGGGGTAGGGTTAATTGAAAATGTTTATTCTTGAATTATGTTGAATGAGTTGATCGCATTGAAAATATATTTAATATGAAACCATGAAATATTTACTTTCTTTAAGGACACTTGCAATGTAAACTGAATAACTTAAGTGCAAAGTAACAAAAAATACTTGAGAAAAACTTAAGGTATTTGACAGTCCACTCGGAGACGACCCTTTGATTAAAGTTGAAACTGCATGAAGTGGAGCATGCTTTTAAGATGATGTTTTGGACAAAAGGTAAAATTTGAAATTCTTGCTGTTCCTTTTCTTCTTGCAGGACAAGTGCCACGTGAGCGAGGGTATCTTTGCACTGCCGGAGTGTGCAGTCAGTGAAAGCATAGAGTGTCTTGTTAATCTAGCCTACCAGACATTACAAGAAGCTGCTAGTAATACACCACAGTGGTGAGTTGGAAAATGTGTCCATCTGGCTTTACGTTTTCTAGATGGCTTAAATAATAAATAAATGTGGGAAGCTGATCATCCTTACTCTCAGAAGAAGCTGAATTGGTAGGAAGCAGCTACAACGTGGTCGAGCCGAAGGCATGTTATGTACAACGCCTCAAGCAGCCATCGTATGACCCTCATTTTGCACAGGAGAGAGTTAATCAACAACTCTACTCACATATTACCCAAGCTGAGAATCGAACCCGGCACACAGCGGTGAGAGGTGAGCGCTTTAAGAATTGCGCCACCCATGCCAACTGCCTGATCTGATGTGTTTATCATAGTAAAGTAAAGTCTGTCGTGAGCCAATATGAAACGACTGGTAACTTTTCTATTCCCCTTGATAGGATGCCAGTCCATCGCAGGTTACTCCCCAGTTAATGCTGGTACCCATTTATACTCCTGGGTGGAGAGAGGCAAGTGGGGATGAAGTGGCTTGCTCCAGGTCAAAACATGTGGCCAGCAGCTGGATTCGAAACCATGACCCTCTGATCATGAGTCATGAACCCAAACCACTTGGCTGCACTTCTCCCAAATCATGTGAAAAAGCAAAAGTGTCTTTTGTCCAGGCAAATTGAAATGTGTTGAACATTTTAAAGGTCAGCATACACAATATATTCCACCTCAACCCACGTAGTGTAAAGGATTTTTGATAACGTTTTTAATATTTTTATATTAGCAGTGCCATCCAGCTGTTCTACACAGTGCGAAACATGTTTGAGATATTTTGTGATGTCGTACCCACATACCACAGAGATAGTCTGGTGAGTCAACTTCTAGACTGCTTTAAACGGTCATTCGGTACTTCTGGATTTCACTGTCATCTGCAAAATGTAGTATTTGCTAAAAATAAAATAACTGTCCGAAACGCAGAGATGGTGTACAAAGATTGTACTGGGAATTAGTCGGGGACCATTGGAAAAAAGAAAACATTTTCAATATGCAGTTTTTCCTCAAAATGGTAACATGCCGGATGTTGCAATTTTTTCTAGTGCACCACAAAGTGACAGATCATCTATGGACTTTGTGCACACGATATATCACTTTGTGGGGCAACTGACACATTTTATGGGAAGATTTTGTACCATTACTAATTTTTCACGGAGTAATTTTTGTAAATAATTTGGCCAGTTTGTTTTGAACAAATGAACGATTAATAGAGTCCAAGTCTGTGTCATGAAAATGTGAACATTCACATAGTCAGAAGTGAACGTGAGTAGTCACTTAAGGCCTTTTTAAACTAGAGCCTCTCAACCCTGTTGAAAATCTCAACCTGTCAACTGTGATCCAATGAAGATCCAAATTTTGCAAAAGCAAATTCTACTCGTGTTTGAAATACAATAACCAAATATGAATTCACAAGGTCGTAACTCCATTCTGCAACAAAGTCATATCTCGCGCGAGTAAAAACGTTGTATCTCGAGGTCCATTGACTTTGTGTGTTACATCAGGGTTATTTTTAAGTGAGATACGACCTTTTGACATTCTGAAACTCGTGTTTCACGAACGGCCCATTTTAGGAGATACGACCTTGTTGCACGAACACGACTAATTGCTAACTTGGGTTGTTAATGGCACATAGGGACATTTGCAATTAAACTGAAACATACCTACCGATTGAATGCTAGATTTGACCTACCTTGCTACGCCAACCTGACAACCTACCGCTTTAACTAGAAAATCCTAGCTCCAAGTGAAGATAGGACCGCTACCAAATAACCTATGAAACTATTCCGCCTGACACGGTATCATTTAGAAGAAAATAATCATTGAAGGTGCTTTTAGAAAGTGTGCCCGCTGGCACATATTTTTCATGTGTTAGCAATGAAATCCAGTTATGAGACCCCCTAAAATTGTGCAACCATTTTCTCTGTTTTCCGGAAATGTATAGTATCCACTGAGCTGAAACGTCAACAAGTTTGTTATGCACCCTTTTTATGATTGAGCAATATTATTGATTTGAATGAAAACAAAAAAAAAATGCACAAAAAACAAATGTTCCTGTGTACAAAAGCAAGGATGAAAACAATGAAGAAAGTTATGCTGATATTGTCTTCAACTTACACAACAGAAATCTTGACATTTCTTTTATGTTTTTTTTTAAATTTTCTTGTGAAACAGCAAAAGCTACCCCAGGTTTGCGCTCTCCACCACAACAACTGCATGTACATCGCCCATCACCTGCTGACGCTGGGCCATCAGTATCGTCAATCCTTACCCCCGCCCCTCTGTGATGGCACGTCCATGTTTGTCGACCTCATCCCTGTCTTCAGGAAGCTGGCATCCGAATGTTTCTTGGCTCAAATGGTAAAAAACAGCAGCCTATGTTTTCTCATTTATACCCAGTCACCACAGCTTCCAGGCAGTAGATTTCTACTGTACCTCCTGATATGTCAGTAGAACTAAACTTTATCCCCAAGTTTATTTGATTTGCGTAGAACTTTTATCCCCTTGTGAACCCTAACCCTGTCAGATGCAACACAGTGCATCAGGTGCAAACATCTGTGGGACATTGGTGCACTGAGCCTTCAAAACCAGTGCAAAAACAGCCAATTCTGAAATGCCACAGTTGTATCCTGGTACAGTTGGTGACCACAGACTCTGAGGCAGTTTAGCCTCAGAAGCGTAAGCAGAAGTCAAACCTTTTATTAATCTCCATTTAGTTAACTTTGTAAAATCGTAGTGGCTATTGTTACGACAGCCGTAATGCGATTTTCAAATACTATCGTTACGGAATTTGAAAAAAAAATGTTATAGAGCTCTTAAGTTTCAGGTTTTAATCAAATTTTTCTTTTTATTTAAGTAGATTTCATTTTCTTTCTTGAAAATTTGAGGATTTGTTGAAATAGGGAATAAAGTCATAGAACCATTTTGTCGATTCCAACAGCCAAAGATCGTGACATTGAATACTGCATTGACCTATCGCCGTTTGCAAGTTAGCCACACCCCTTCACAACCCTACAGAATTTGTGTACACTAAGTATTATTGTCTTAGATTTTGCGCGTTCCGTGTTCATCTGTATATCATGTAGTTGGATAATATTTCACAAACTGCATTGACGCCATTCTAAAGCGATTCTACTGCGATAGGTCAATTACGTCAGGGAACCAGACACTTTTGTAACAATAGCAGTTGAAAGTCACGTTACGTCTGTCGTAACGATAAAGTGTTTCACAATAATATGTGCCATCTTGCCCGCTGGGCAATTTTACAGGTGTTCTGTGTACACATAGTCACTGGAAAGTTTTGGCGCTTCCAAGTCAACATGCGTTCAATCCAAAGTGCGCCCGTGTCTGGCAACGTGTGTTCTTTGTGCCTCGCGAATAAGATTACGCACATTACCATGAAACACCTTATTGCCATGGCGTTATTATTTCATATGCCGTCCCCTAAAACAAATTCTTTTGTTTTGCCGTCCCCTAAAACAAATAGGTTTAGCCCTAGGTGAATAAATTATTATTTTATTTCCTCAGAAAATGATGTTGACTTAACTCAGTCCAACTTGAATCTGGCTGGCGGTCGGTCCTCCGGCTGTAACATGGATCTGAAACTACAGAACCAGCTGAGTAAATACATGTACCTAGCCCCAGGTAGACAAATATTTGCTTTTTTTCTCTTTTGCAGATTTGTCCTTTACCTACATTTACTTGCAGAATCCAAAACAACAATTTCAGTGACATTTGTGCATAAGCTTGTTTTACGTATACACACCTTGCGTTCAACTTTAAGTACTGTTACTGTTAATTTGCGCCAATTTCATGGGGCAAAAAGAGCACGCGTTCTTGAGTAATGCACATCAATCGAAAACTTGTGCGCTTCCAAGTCATCATGCATTCAGCAACATGTATTCGTTTTGTCCCGTGATTGATGCAACTTGCATAAAGGTGATATACCCAATGCTCTTAATAATTAGAGTTTTTTTTCTCCTTACCAATTTTAAATTGTTTTGTTTTGTAACCAAAAGTATTTTATTCTGATTTTAGTCATCTCAACTCACTGAATAAGGGCTTTCATTTTGGGCACAAGAACCGGCTTTGCGAGAGCAGAATTATTGTCTGACGGCCGATAATTCAATTTTTTGGAAAGAAATCATTCAATATCTATAAACGTATGTGGATTTTTTTCAGTCGATGTCACAAAAAGTGAATTCAATAAAAAACAAATCTATTTGTCGAGGTAAACTCAAAAGTAGCACGGGAAACACGTCTTTAAACAAATTCTATGAAAATGCCCCATTTCAAATCTGTGCATCTTTGATGGCATAATAGAATATTTTGCATTTTTACTAAATCTTGCAGAATTTGACGTCGGTATAGATGATGTTGGGGAAATCGTCAACATTCTTAATGTCATCAAGGTAAGAATGAAATCTTTACATTCCAGTTAGTTTCAACCTCGTGTCAAAAAACCATGTCCTACTTTTGACCCTAAATAACTCTGTTGTTTACCAATGAAGTTAAACCGAAATTTCAGATCATGTAAACAAGGCATAACATTTTATGGAGTGAGTTTCATCAGCTTTGTGCAAGAGGGGGAGATTTGAACTCCATACGAAAAAAATACTCACTAAAAAAGACCTAAAAAAAACAAACAAAGACAGATTAGAAGCATTTAACCTGCCGGTAGACATAGACGCGTAAACGTTCACAGGTCCTAGGCCTAGCCTTCCAATGCATTGCCTACTGAAAAAACGGCACTAGACTTTGTTGACAAGACAATTTGACGGAGTGATGTGTCCAGGTATGGGAATCTTTCTGGGGTATTCTTTTTATTGCTTTGCATACATTGTTGGGTAAGACTTAAGTCTTTTTATAGCTCAATAATACTTCACTTTAGCCCCACTAGTGTGGCCGCGGTATGCTGCGCTGAACCTCTGGCCACACACCGTGGTACCGCACACTACTGAGGGCGTTTTCATCAAAATGACGGTCCGTTTCTTACATATGGTTGTATTCTATGATGTCCCATCTATCACTTCTGGGATGCTTAGGTGTAATGATGTTCAATTTTCTGAGATATTCTTGAATCTTTCTGGAGCCCATATGCACTCGTGAAACGTCTGGTGATGGCAGCCATTTTGAATGTGACAAGAGATGACCTCAAGCTGTGACGTCGCGTTTATGCAAATTGCTTGTCGAGCGAGGGCGCGAGTTGCAAATGCGACGGCTGTTTCCTGTGCCGTGCATTTATCGTCTGGGGCCACGTGCACTGATCTCAGTGAAATGTTTATTGATTTCATTTTATTTCATTAACAGCTTTGAGAACGGAGTTGAGGCCAGACAGACAGGGGGCATAGGATCGGACTGCATATTTGCTCTGAGGTAATTTTATCTAATTCATTTAATGTTAGACACTATTCGTTATTGAACTTTTCTCTCAGCTGCTATGATCACTACAAAATAACTAGAAACAGCAACAAACATGTACTTGAATCCCAGGACATACCGTTATTTTGTTTTACCATTTTGGATTTCCTCAAAAATTTGTGAACGAACTATTGACCGTTTTGTCATTTTACAGTTTTACAGTTTTGTAAAACGGTATTAAGTCACACACAAAAAATATTTTTGTTGTTGTTTTTATTGTAGAAAGCGTTAAACGGCTAGTTGCTTTATTTTTAGAGTGTTGTTTTACAAAATCATGACAATGACAAAACGGTCAATAGTCTTGCCGACCATTTTTTTGATTTAGGTTCGGCAATTAAGCAATGCACCTAGGAATGTTAATGCGTCCTAGGGATCGAGTTATTGCCTGGGCCCTCCTTACATTTTCGTTCTCACGACAGAATTTGCGAATTAGCTATTGAAGAGCCGCGTCGACTTAAACTCCAATTTCCTTCAAAATATCTGCAACTTCATAAAACGTCTTACCATCCTGTATCCATCGTGAAAAGTAATGCCCTCCCTTGCAGTTTTCCAGCGCCATTTTTGCTTGCAACTCTTTAAACCCCACCAACTAAATGGCATGAGAAGGGGGTCAGGGTCTTCGCCAGGAATCACACCACGCATTAATTATGCCGAGCCAACACTCGTGTAAAGCAGGGTCCCCCTCCACCCCCTTGCCCACCGCCACAAAATGCACCACAAACTGTTAACTATGACACTAAAATAAAAAAAACAATGTGTATTCAATACTGACCGTTTTGCTGTTTTTCTAAGTTATTTGTGTAAAACAAAAATAATCGATTGTTATGCTGTAATGAATTTTACTAAAGTTATAAAACGGAGAAACCGTATTGATATTAATACCGTTTGTCGTTTTATAAAACTGTAAAACGACAAAACGGTCAATGGTTCGTTTACTGTTTTTGTTTTTGAGGAAATCCAAAACCGTAAAACGAAATAACAGTATGTCCCAGGATTTATTTGACACTTTGGAATGCTTTGTACACTTCGGATGAACACAATACAAATATACATTGAGTCATTAGGAAGAGCAAGTCAGCCACAGCCAGATTGGATAAGTAGATGTTGATGATTGTACGCATGGACTTCACTCGAATTACTGTGAAGAGAAAGACAAAGTTTAAGAGGAGGCCGATTGGTGCATTGATTTCAGTACTTAACCATAGTATTTGTTCATTTCTTTTGTGAGTCTTGATAAAGTTCTCAAGGTGCTTTTCAACTTCATCGTTCTCCATATCCAACATTTTATTCAGATGTAGCAAAGAGTGTTCTGTCCTTTTTCAAGATCACTCCAGTTTTATACTAACAGCGAATATAAGACCTGGAGCAATGTGTAGTTGAAACAAAAAGAGTTTTTTTATCTCTAAGATTTGTAAGGATTAGTTCTTTGTTCCTTGTTTTGAATGCATACTAAACCAAAGAAGACAAAAGAGTTTCACAGTTGACTTTGGCATAGATCGATGTGCTTCAGAATAACTTTTTATTTTCTCTTCAAGACTTTTTTACACGTACATTGTGTAATCCGTCACTAAGGTCTTGCTCATATCTAGCTTACTTAAAAAAAAAAGTGAAATGGCACTCTGCACTTTTTACAGAGTTTTACAGCTCATAAAAGATCACAGACATAATGTAACGCTTGAATTATCTATAACTGAATAAAATTAGATGCAGATCAAAAAATGACACAAAATCTTTCAGGTCGTTCACTACATTTTGCTTACAACATATTTATTTATATCTCACATATAGAAACTTGACACAAGCTTTAGATTTGGTGTTTGGATAATCAAGAAAGACATTTAAAATTGCTTGAAATTGAAAGTGTACTTAGACTTCTGCTATCAAATGTTATACTAAGAAATTACCCATGAACTTTTCTTTTTGTTCTTGGCCCAAACTGATGACCAGCTTTGCCAACAGATTGGCTCCCGTCCATACATTATTGATACTGATTGTGGGGGGAGGGGGGAACCAGCCTATCCAGCAAGAACAGAAATTATGTTTGGCAGCCAATAATTTGGAATTGTAAAGTAATAATTCAATAACTGAACGTGAGCTTTTTTGTGTTTGGTGTTTCATTCAAAAGTGAATAACTTTTGTATTGCTTGAAAAATAGCAGATTGGTAAAGAAATCTGTTTTTCGGGATGAAACTCGAAAATAGCACGGAACTTAAAGTAAATTCAGTACCTCATCTGGCATTTGTTGAGTAAAACTGTTATGTGGACAGTTTTCCTTGTTTTTTTTCCCTAGACGGTACAGCATTAAAGGTTGCATGTCTGTGTAGAGTGTGTGTGCGATTCACAGTTTCAGATGATTCTTATTTTATCTGATAAACTGTCTAAGTTGAACACATTATCCTCATTGTTTCAAGCTTAAACTTTAATTTGTAATGCACCACCGGAAATATGAACTGAAGTTATGAGAATGGTTGTATGTAGAAAGATGACAAGTTCCACTCACAATCCATTGCCCTTTGGAGATACGGTGGACACAATACAAGGGCGCTATTTGGTCTGGGTCTAGTCTTTTGCATAAGTTACCCCAATATACCCAAATCAAATAACACCCTTGTATTGTGTCTGCCATATCGCAAAAGGCTTATAGCAGTTGAGCTATTCACTTTTTCCAAAATTTGTTAAGACTCTGAAATACTGAATGTGCTTTTCACATCTTTGTCCAATCTACAGGTTAAACAACATGGTGACTCCACTGTGGAACCAGCCGTATGAGGACCAGCTATCCATCAAACAGACCAACACCAGGGAGTTTCTGAGGAATTTATCCAAGATGCTGCAATGGAACATTGGGGAGATGTCTCCCTGGCTGAAGCAACAAAGGTGAGCTACCCGCCAAAGACACAGGATGGTTGTGGGCCAGAATGGAAATGTGATCTTCATTGACAAAAAAACTGTTTCCAGACACAGTTTTCTGGCAAGTGGACTTACATGTACAGCTGCCCTGAAATTTCATTAAAAGTCCAGAAAATGATGCCTCATTTTTCTTGAGAATCAGTTAAAACTCAGCAAAGTTTTAGCCAATTTCTGAAATAAACTTCCTTTCCACACACAAAAGTCCCAAAGATTAAAGGGGGGGGGGGAGTTGGTTAAAAAAAAATGTTTAAAAACAAAAAACAAAAAAATGAGCACAAAACCAAAACTTGGGTGGGATGTGAACCCATGACCTCCTGCTTACTAGTGCAGACATCTTGAAAACTCGACAGCAGAGCTTACCAAGATTGGTCAGCCAGTTTGAATCTTGTGCATATATTAGCTGTGGTTACCACAAGAAGAAATTCACAAGCCTGTCGGAGTGGGATTCGAACCCACACCCTCGTGTTTAATAGTGCACTCTTCATTTCATTGGCAGGAAGAGCCACAGTGGGATGGCATTCAGCCTGGATTTCTTGTTAGATAAACTATACAGCATGTGAATCTTTTGTGGGGTAAATATTCCTGACATTGGAGATGTCTGATTTGTTCCTTTCATTTTCATTGTTTGTTTGCACACTCACAGCCAGTATTAGAGAGTTATCGCAACAAGTGTGAGTTTACCATCGGCAAGAGTGTAGATGGCATCGGTGAGTGAAACTGGCATTTATTTTTAGTTATCCAACCTCTTTATTTTTTTGTATGTATCCGCTCCGTTCACAAGCACCCCCTCGCCTGGATATAAAGTGTGCACACATGTACATAATGCGCCTGTTATGAAAACCGCAACAGAAAGTTTCGGGAATTTTTTTCTCAGTTATTCCCCTAATTTCTTGTCAGGTCTTCATGAAACTTGGCCCTGGATAAATTGTGCAAACGTTTCAGTTTCATGTCTTATTATTTTCATTGACAGATAACACTGTTGGTTTCCGGCTTGGCACTTACAAAAGTAAGTATTTTCACAGAGGTTTCCATTTTGCAAAAGCCGTAGATCAGCTTTCATGTTTGACTGGATTGGCTGTCGAGGGGTGTGGCCTATTAGTAGCTAATGCTGATCAATTCCAACCAATCAGAATGCAACACACAGAAAGATTGACAGGTGTACATATTGTGCATTGTCTAATATGTCTGTCAGGAATTAATTATTAAAAAGAAAGAAACAAGCCACAAAAGACTTAAACCCTTGTCATCCCCTTTGCTGATCAATATGTTGACTTACTTTTGTGCAAGGGCGGATCCAGGGGGGGGGGCCAAAGGGGGCCATGGCCCCCCCCAAAACAAAACCAATTTTTTTTTTTATGTGACATCGCAATAAAGGCAGGCAATGAGTACACCACCATCTTTTCCTCAAAAAACATTGGTTAAAGTGATCAGAAATTGCCTCAGATCGCACCACAGAGCATCTAGAATGGAAATTTTTTTTCCGGGCCCTTAAGCGGGCCCCGAACCCCACGCCGTAATTTTTTCGACCCACTTTTGGGGGGACCAAAACTTTTTTTGGCCCCCCCCAAAATTGTGTTCTGGATCCGCCCTTGCTTTTGTGGCATGAATATTGAGGGTATATGTTTGTACTTTCAACATTGATCAGCAAGCTCTTTTACTCAATAGGGATTTTCGACAATTACATTTGTACAAGCAAGAATGAGATTTTAAATAAAAAAATTCAGGAAAATCACTGTTTGTTTAAATGTTGCTACCCGGTAGTGTACACCTTTATTTATTTTATCACTGATCTTGCTTTTACACGCAAATTTGTTTGTCCTATAAAAAGTATGTGACTTTTAGAAACATGGTTTGCTCTGCAATTTTTTCCCCAAATATTACTAGGTATCAGAAAGACGTAAGAGCTCAAACACTGATTTGGTGATAGTACATTTCTGTATTATTTGTGTTTAGAGTGTTAAATTACACAAGGAAATAGCAGCTTTAATGAACATATAAAAAGCAGCAATTCCTCGGATACTGTGCAAATTAAGATACATCTTGTATGATGTTAACTTTACAACGACATTCATATTTTACAGCATTGATTTTTCAATTACCCAAATTCGAAGTACCCTTGAGTCCATCTAAAAGAAATATTAGAATATTGCTTTGCATTTAAACATCATACAGACATGTAGCTCATAATGTAATACAACAGACTAGTGGTGCTACACAGATTATGTACAATTATAGAGCATGCAAGTCTCGCCAGTTCACATTCACTTTTCATGTGAACATCTTGGTACCAAACACTGACTAGTCTAGCCACAGACTCCCGTGTCTGAATTCACCCAATTCACCCAATGAATGGAAGTGGAGGTCCACATTTTTTCAATTTACTATAGTAATCAACTTGCAATATTTTTTGAATGTGTTGTAAATTGGAATGATTTTTTCTTGTTCAGAACCCATTCTTTGCCCTTGACTGGAAATACCTAGTAAAATCACCTAGGTTTTTTAGGTCAACTTGCACGCTCTATTGACAGAAGTGGAGTACAAATTGCTGACTTTAACTATCAACTTCATTTTTTTCCAGCTCGTAGGTGTGAAGACACCTTTAATTCACCAGACTTAAATCCCATACTGTACATCTGAAGCCTACAATGGTCTCGTATATTATATGTCTGTGCTCTGCAGCAAAACATCTATTCAATTGGATTTCTCCTTACTAAAGATAGAATTTAAGAAAGTTTAAACAAAAATTCTGCACTTTATTTGGTCTGCAAAAAGTATTTTCCACGTTGTGCTACAAGTATGCACAAAGATTGGTGTAATGTATTTGGAATCAGATGCTCCTAATGCATAACTTGCAACTTTGTTGATCTGTTACTTAGGCTGTGTCTGAAACGCGCTTCTAGAGCTATGGCTACGGCTATTGTCAGATTGTTCCCATGTAATTGTTTTGGGTGAAGACCTAGACAATATAGCTCTAGCCATATCAAGTTTTTTTAATCTGTTCATTTGTGCATCAGGTCTTGACCCACAAGATAACCATTCCACCAGCACCTCTGACGTACCGGTGACTGGCGCTGCCATAACGGATCCTTATCACTATCTGACGCAACAGCATTTCACCTCAGAGATCTTCAAGATTGAGATCCAAAATCTCCCAAGACACTTTGGATTTGCGGTGAGTTTGCTCCCTTAACATTGAACCCTCAATAACAATAACCATGCAGTTTGTGCCTTTTTAGGAGTATGTATGTATTGTGCTCCATGCTTGGGATTTGTCAAGGTCTGTTAATAACAGCATCAAAAGGCTGTAAAATGAATTTCACTAAAACATGAAATATCCTAGCCCTGTGTTTGTATGAAAGTAATGACCACATTTTACGCACACTTTTTTGCAATGCCCGTGCACATGTTTGCAATTGTTTCTAATGTTGCTGTGATGTCGATTTAGGTATTTTACTCTTCACAGCTTTGGGATTTTCTGTATAATTTATGAACCTAAAATTGATTGCATTGTAGATGTCTAAAAGTTTGTACATTTAAGTATCTCACTGGCTGCATGGTATGTGCTAATGAACAGTCACATCAAACTTGATCAAAACACTTCTGTTAACATTCCTTTCCCCTCAAACAGCAGTGACACTGAAGTTCCAGCTCATGACATCGCTGTATTGCTCATGAATATGGAACTTCATACAAATTTTTAAAGCCTGAAACATCCAAAGACTTGGAATATAGTTCCTAAAATAAAAACCTCAAAATCTGTTTCAAAGGCACTTAAAAAAACCTTTATTTACAGTGAACAATTTCAGGGTTTCCATATTTTAGTACCAATACATGTACATTGTCACACTGAAAAAGTAACAAACTTGCTCATTAAAAGGAAGGGTAGATCATTTGTCATTTGTGCATTTTTTTTTTCATTTGAAGCTACAAAAGTGCTCAAAATCTAAAAAACGGGTGCTTAACAACTAACACGATGAAGTTTTAGCTCTGTGAATGCAGTATATTCCAAACATATACTCTAGGATCTCAGGTTCAATTCAAAAGTTGCTGAGTCATGTTTTATATTGCGTCCGAATGCAGCCCCAGGGACACATTCTCATTCAGTCGATTGCAGCTACGCGATGTCATGCACTGAACTGACGAATAATAGCAACCTAGTGTGCGTCGTGTCGACGATTGCGCGCACATATTCATGGATTCACCGAATTTACAAACCAACTACATGAACTAACATGATGCATCATTGGAAATGGCTTTCTTTCATTGTTTCCTTCATAATGACAGCAAGCCAGAAAGAATGATTTCACAGGGAGTTTAGTGCCATCAAAACCAAAAGCCTTTTAAAAATAATTTTGTCAGTTACTCTTTGGACAGCTACAAATGATCGACATGTACTCTGCCTTTAAACACGAACAAAAATTTAATTCAAATAACAAGTAAACTATTTGGGATTTGTTAATTTCTGAACCATTTACATACATACATTGCATGAATACCAGCTGTTCCCTTTACTGATAGTTGGTTGCAATCTGCTCTGGGCGGGCCTGCACATTACTGATGTCATGGTGCGTACATGTATTGGCAATTCGCTGAAGTAAAACACATTTCAACTCCAGCATAATGTGCTGTTAATGTTTCTCGATGTCAAATCTACTTAATTGGCATTCCAATGAAGAAGATGTATGAAACGGCCTTAAATCTGCTCTACACTTTGAACACAGCAAGTTCAAAAGCAGCACTCACTCTACACACTGCTGCCCTTAAAGACATCTTGCACTTATCAGGTACCAGTGAACATTGCTCTTGACAACTTTCCAAAGATAAATCCCTTCTGGATCAGGATGTGCATACTGCTGCCCTTGTGCTGATGGCTCGGTGCCAGTCAGCCCGGGACATTGTTCCTGAGTACTTGCAAGTGACTGCTGGCTTTCTGCTGGTTCTGGATGTACACACTGTTCCCCTTGCATGGATGGCTTGCAGTCAGTCAGACTAGAGCATTGTTCCTAATGAGAACTTGCAAGCGCTGGGGTCCCTGCTGGTTCTACATGTACCTCAACATGCACTTGAACATGCTGCTGACTGTGCATGGATGCCTTGCTGCTGCTTGGCCTGGAACATTGTTCTGGACAGCTGTCCAGTGACTTCTGACTCGCTGTGTGTTGTGCATGCCCTTGGCTTGGTGGCTTGCTGCTGCTTGGCCTGGCAGCACGGTGCTCTTGGTCATTTTCTGCCCGAGGAATCACATGAAGCTCAATCTGCTTCCCTGGCTGCGATGGTCGGCTGGGATTCTGTCTTGGGCAGCAACGACAGCACAGTTTGAGGAATGAGAAAGCCTTGACTACAGCTTCACGAAAGCCAGCATTTGTGGCACTGTAGACTAGGGAATTAATTGAGCTATTGGTCAGTCGCAAAATTGCAATGCATATAGTCAGAATATTTATTGTCTCTGCAAGTTCCAGATTGGCAACACTCTGAGCAGTTGAAGTATACTTTGATGCCACTACAAGTACATGAATTGTCATAATTGCAGATGCAGTGTACAGTGAGTTCAGAATGAAGAAAACAGCAGTGTTGATGATAACCATGCAGAGGACCTTGCCTGCTCGCTTGGGACGGTTTGGCAACAGGGCTGATTGCTTGCATACTTTCCATACTACATAGATGTACAAAGCAAGAGTTGCTATCAAAGAGACAATGTTGATAATGGAAAGAATCCCAAAGTAGACTTTATCGGAGACAGCGTCTGTTAATGGTACGAAAATCAGAATCACAGCAACAATAATTGTTGGCACCCAGAGTCCTGCTGATATCTTTGCTGCTCGAGATTTAGAGGCCTTTTCTTTGAACGTTATCGGATTGCGCACTGCAGAGAATCTCTCAGCTGCTATGGTAACCACAAAAAAATTAGAGGTAGCAAGGAACGTGTATAGGACACTTGATGTTGCCTTGTTGACCAATAAGTTGGAGTCTATAGTCGAAAACACTGCAAATATGAAGTAAGTCATAAGTAGGAGGGAGTCAGCCACAGCCAGATTGGATAAGTAGATGTTGATGATTGTACGCATGGACTTCACTCGAATGACTGTGAAGAGAAAGACAAAGTTTAAGCAGAGGCCGATTGGTGCAATGATTTCAGCACTTAACCATGATATTTGCCTAGTTCTTTCTCTAGTCATGTAATAGTTCTCAAGATGCTTTTCAATTTCAGTATTCCACCCAGTTGATGGAGTGGAGCTGTTTTGGTAGCCATCACCCATAGTTCATGCACAATGTAGCATTGAGCTCCGTGAGCCACATGTTGTTCAGATGCAGCAAAGAATGTTCTTCTCTATTTCAAGATCACTCCAGATTTATACTTACAGGGATTGTAGGACCTTGAGCAAAGTGGAATTGAAACAGAAAGTCTCTTGTTCTTTTCCTCCCCCCCAACCAACATTTCTGTTAGATTTTAATGCATGTGACTATCTTGTGGTATCAGTTCCTGTAACCAAAGCAGATGCATGTAAGTCAGTTTCACTACTTGCACTGACATGAAATCTGAGATTTAAATTTGTTTCACTTTTAATTATTTTCTCCAGATTAAACATGCATATTGTGTACATGTAATTGTTTTTTTTATGCAAGTCGTTCCTTCACAAGGCATAAATGCCACTCAATGTGAGGGCTACCACACAAGAAGAAAAGACAGAAAAAAAGAGGACGATAGAAAATGAAGACAATTAAGTTTAGTGTGTATGAGAGATGCATGTTCACATTGTGTTATACAGGGTGATTAAAAAAAAAAGTGACCCGCACTCAAGATTTTTTTTTTTACTTTAAGCAATCAAATTAGATACACCGAAGAAATATGTCTTAAAAGAGCATGTTCTTCCACTCATCTGAAAAAAACCCAATCAGTAAATTTGATCATGCCATCCAAAGTTATGCATGTTTTACTAAAAAGAACCCATTTGTGTAGCTGTCCAAGGAATGCGATAACATTGAAAGCTAAATGAGCTAAGTGAGAATTACAGATTACACACAAGTATTCAAATACAAATGAGATTTTAATAATTGAAATCAAGAGAATTTTTACTATCAGGTTGTGTGTTTTGAATATAAGAAGCAAGTTAACTCTCTTTTTTTCTTCAAAATATCGATGGTGATTTTTGTATCTTTTCCTTTGCAAGTTTTCGTTCATTGGGAGATGTATTATCAGTTCGCAGCACGGTAATTGATAAGTGGTGGACAGCCAAGTTTTGTGATCATTTTATTGAAATAGACATGAATTGGGAATAGAGTTTGCAATTTAAGTGAAATTTTCACAGTTAATAGTCAATAAGATGCAGACTTGTATTCGAGTCACAAAACATCGAGTCGAAGTCTGGGTCCGAGTCACATTTTTCGAGTCTAAATCCGAGACCCGAGTCCTCCAGGTCAAGTCCGAGTCAGAGAGTCACAAAGGTTGAGTCCAAGTCCGAGTCACGAGTCACCTCTTTGTATCAAAAAACATACATTTTAGGGAATTCAGAGATTCAGAGTCACCTTTGATATAGTATGGAAATACGTACATTTCAGGTGCTGTAAATTTTCATTTTTCCCCACAGCTTTTCTTTAATTTTCTCTGGAAATGAGGAGTTCATTTGCAAAAAGTTATAAAGGGAATTCAGACAAAACTGGTATTGGCCTAACTTTTGCATTTAAAGTTCAGGCGTTTCA
Source organism: Patiria pectinifera (assembly GCA_029964075.1). NCBI lineage: Eukaryota > Metazoa > Echinodermata > Asteroidea > Valvatida > Asterinidae > Patiria > Patiria pectinifera. The sequence continues at coordinate 9,257,746 of CM057134.1, forward strand.
AATATTTTTTTAGACTTCTATATACGTGAAAGGTGGCGAGTGAAGTTGGACGTAGTGCCGGTTTTCTCCTCTATTTTCTTCCTGCAGAACTTGCATTCTGCACTTGATCTTCCATTGGCATTTCTCTTGAAGTTAAGATATCCAAAATTGACAATTTTTGGAGTGGATGCCATCATGATCTACGTACGTTGCAACTTGCATACATACGTTACCGAAACGAGCAGATCAGCAGACTATTCATATCGCGTTATCGCGATGCGACAGCAATACACGTGTGAACGACAGGACGTCTGACAAGAAAAGTCTGTAATGCAGTATTGCGTGTTGATGGCGGGGTACAAGTTTCAGTACATTGATTTCTATAAGTCAATATATCGGTAACCGGCAACGGCAACGCACGCACCACATCGAGCGGCCTGTACATGTATTGCACAGTAAAGAAAACGATCGAATTATATATGTGCGCCTGTGCAGTGCGGTAATTTCCGTCGAGTCACAAGTCAGTTCAAGTCCAAGTCCGAGTCCGTAGCCCCGAGTCCGAGTCCGAGTCGTAAGTCAAAGTGACTCGAGTCCCAGTCCGAGTCATTAAAAATGTGACTCGAGTTGGACTCGAAGTCCGAGTCCGAGTCACAAGTCATAAAAGATGTACTTTATCTGTGTGTTTTTTATTAACATAGAACGAGCCAAATATTTTAAACATTTTTTCAAATTCGGTCACTTTCTTTTTGACTCATCCTGTAGTTGGTTCAACCGGTCACGTGGGAATAAACTTGATGAATACATCCTGAAAATGGCTTTGGGGATAATGACAGTGTATGGATGTGATTGGACGGAGGAGCAGGTAGTTGGTAGTTGGTTTCAATTTGGTCATGTTACTGATGACGGAAAGTAACATTCACTCAAAACATCTTTAAGCACTAATATTACTTTGTACAAAGGTATATGTAGATGTAGACAACAGCAAAAAAAGAGGAGATTTTCTTTTCTATCAATCCTTGTTGTCTTTTTCCCCAAAATGAATTGTGTTCTTCCCCTGGATGTTGATTTATTTTACCCATACAACAATTCTGTACTTCCCTTCTGTTTGATATTCAATTTGATCTGATAAGGAATGAAGTCAAATGGAAGTTTTTATTCACAAATCACAATTTGATTTCTGTTCATCAGTTGCCTTTTTTTTCTTTCCTGGGCAAATGTTGGTTGTCATCTGATGAGAGTTTCTTCTTCACTTTCTGGGGTTGTTGTCATTTGAAATCAGGCTCTGCCTTGCCTGACGATCAAGTTGATGTTGTCATATTCTCAGTTTTGTTGATGGAACATCTTTGCAAGACAATTTGCAAGGCTAACTACTTGGTCTAACTACGTGGTGGCATGGCTTATCAAAGGTTTGCGGTACCACCACCAAGCTTACTTCTGGTTGGACACGAACCCCCAACCTTCTGCTTCCTAGTGCAGACGCATTAACCACTCGACCACTGAGCTTGCTGTGGCAAGCTGGCTGTTTGGAGTCTGATGAAGCAGCGCCTAACCCAACTTTGTTTGTGTAGGAGGTCATTAGTTTGAGTCCCACCTAAGCCTTCGGATAACACTAAGTGCACAGTGTTTACAAAATATGTCAGCGAAGGGCAAACAAAAATCAAATATAAAAAAGGCTAATTTACATCTCATAAATTTTCTTTTTCCTACCCAGGTTCCCATCTGAAGTCCATCCAGATGATCCTTAATAAGACAGCAGACGGTACAGGCATGGACTCCAACACCCTAGCCTTACAGATGAAGGGCCATCCTGAGCTGAGGGACTAGCTTCATGTCGTCACCTCTTGGGGGCCTTTGCCTGTCTACCCTGGGGTGGTCAACTCAGAATTACCTGGTAGGTACAGTGGACTCTGTTACCAAGTACCAGTGTTGTAGTCGAGTTACCAACGTCGAGTCCGAGTCCAAGTCTCAAGTCACATCCCTACGTTAGGTTTTTACTTTTGATGAAATTACGTGACTCGAGTCGCGAGTCACCAAGCTCGAGTTCGAGGAGTCATGGTCAAGTCCGAGTCATTTTCCAATGTGACAAGAGTCCAACTCAAGTCCGAGTCCTAGACTCAAGTCCTACAACACTGCCAAGTAATCCATCTTAAGAAAAAGTTTAGGTGGAACTCTTGAACGCATTGTCGCCCAACACCTTGTGCTGATGTTAAGATATTTGATGATCATAGTGCAGTGTTCATATAGCACTCTTATACAACACTCTCAGATTGCTCACACTTATTACCCCTGTTCATCAGACCATGAGAACACTTTCCTGCTATAAGCTCGAGATCAGCAATATCTGGTCTGCAGCCCCCCCCCCCCCACATGTACTCAATGGAGGCAATTGTAGTAATATATCTTGCTCAAGAACACCAGCATCGTGTCCCATGTCAAGATTGACTCAACATAACATCGTGCATGAGTCAAACACAGAAACCTTTTGACCACAGGACTCTGCATGCTGAATAAAACTCTAATCAAATTAGGTTTTGCCCTCCCCGAAGTATAAACACTGTATGAGTGTGTTACCTCCTGAGTGAAAGTTGGAAAAAAAATGTTGGCGAGGGGCAAAACCTAAATTGATTTACATAACCCAACTTAGAATTCCATCTTATGAATAGTTAATGCTATACCTGCTGCTATGTACATCAGATTCAAACCAGCCAACTGATTCACTCAGCTCGTGGTTGAGTGGTAAGACATCTGCACTAGAAAGTAGGAGGTCTTGGGTTCGAGTCCCACCCGAGTGATTTTTTCCAACTTTCACTCGGGAGGTAACACACTGACCGTTTGAACCAAGCGTTTATACGTCGGTGAAGGGCAAAACTTAATTTGATTTACATCACCCCGACGCAAAATTCCATCTTATGAATACTGAATAAAATTAGTGATACACATGTACATACTTTGCGTAAAGATATTTGTTGTGTGGAAGAGGAAAGTACCTCAGACAGTCAGACCACCGTTTAAACAGAAGATCTGACCTGACAGTGTACTTGAGGACATTCAGGGGCCTCATGATTCTGACATTTTGTATGCCTGTAAAAATTTAAATGTTGAACCCTGCATCATAGGTCGATCTGACAATCTACGCGCTTGCCAGTATCAGACTTTAAACGGCCTGCAAGAGCCTGCCGTTTTGAGTCTGTGTTTAGATTAACCACCATTTTGATTGTCTCATTTTGAATATTCTTTTTTGTTTCCTCAGAGGATCTCAAGACATCTATCACCTGGCATCTTCTCAACATGCATCTCGACCCCAAATGGCAAGCTCAACTGAACCAATACATGGTGTCCAAATTTGTGCCGGTTGCACTGGATCAGTACAAAGGATTGTTAAAATAAACGAACAAATGTTCCAATAAACCAAAAAGGGAAACCGACGATTAGTGCATTATAAAATATATTGCATTATTATAATTTAACAATTGTAACAAAATAAGGAGACAGTGTTATATTAAAAAAAAAAAAAATGATTAATTCATTGTTGAAATCGGTACTCATAAATTGGAACTTGTCATGATGCAATTTTGTGCTCTAAATTGATAATGCAATATACATATTTTATTTTGTAAACATGTTTTTTTAATATATTTTACTGAAACCAAAGAGACTAGTCGTCAATGTACAAGCTGTTGTCACATCTTGCTGTGTGCAATGAGTTCGTTAGCAGGGCTCAAATTTTGTGTGAAAATCTTGTGGGCAACAGTACCTGAAAGTATTATTCACTGGACCAATGTACATTCACAGATAAAATTGAAACAACTCAAAGCCATGTGCATCATTTGCAATGACCTGGAGAAGCATTGATTTAATGACAAAACTCTGCTCAAAGTCAAGATAGGAGTGGTACCAAATACCCTTTGAAAATATTCCAGCTGAAATTGTTTCGTGTGGATGAAAACTGAGGTGGTGTTGAAAGAGGGTGTCCACGGCCCATTATGCATTAGCAATGGAATCCCGTTACAACTTAAGACACCCCAAAAAAGTGAATGTATTTTCTCGGTTTTCTTTAACGTATACTATCCAATCAACCTTCAACAGGTTAGTTGTCATGCACCCTGCTTCAGACTTTTAGCAATTTTGTTGCTTCAAACGAAAGTAAAGGCACAAGAAGCAAATAATCATATGTACCTTTTAAGAAAGTTGCAGTCATTAGGATTATACAAGAAGTGTATTTCATTGCTTCTGATGGTAAATGGGAAACATCAAATGTGAACATTTTGAATAGTTGGTCAAGTGACTCTTGCATGTGTAGGATTAGTCATGATCATGATAAACTGAGACCAGATTTGGACAGCACATGCAATCATGAAAGGCATGTATTCATCTGAGTGCAATGTGTAATTATAAAACATCAAGATGAATTTGTATTCCCTTTGTTTTAAGTTTCCAAATCTTCCAAAGAATTTATATACAATTTAGAAGTGTTTTGTCATTTCGTATAACCTTCGAGAGTGAAATACATTTGAACATCAAAACAATGTGTGTTACAGTGAAGTGCAAATTTGCCTTGTTGAGATTATTTATGCAAATGCGATAAGGTTTTCTGTCATGGATGTTGGTATGAACATAGATGATGTGGATATGATTCACCTACTTTAATGTACATGTAGTTGTGTTTGTCATTTATAACACATGTACACCATATAGTTATTAAACTGTGCTGTACATTTTGGATTTTTGTGACTTGGTTTAAAAATTAACAGTCACTTCTTTCATATTTCCAAAAACTATATTTCCAATGGCAAATTATTAAAGTGGATGCGGTGTTTAAAATGAATCAGACTTTCTATAAAATGTTCTAGTTTTCTGGCAACGTGATGTAAGAAATGAACTCTTTTGAACTTTTAATAAAATTGTATTTTCAATGGCAAATTTTATATTAAATACATGTACATGTAGATCTAAGCCAGTTTACTTGTTTCAGTCAAATTATTCTGTGTGAAAGATTGACCATTTTTTCCTCTGGCTTATTTCATTGTGTCACGCTTAATTCTTGGTTACAGAATCCCAATGTGTCCAAGTAGATATCATGGCTAATGGGAAGTACTCAAGCAAAATAATCAAACCCAAATTGAATAATAAGTATCTTCCTTTGCTTGTACATATATTCAATGCGGAGTGCCCAGGGGAGTGCCGATAAAATCCTACAATCGTGCACATTACGAAATAGTGTACGGTACAATTCATGGCCCCTGCTCACAACTATTTTTTTTAGGGGGGGGGGGGGGGACCGTTCGAATGTGACATCACCTTAATTCTAACATTTGCTACTGTTTTTTTTGTACGGAATTTTTTTTTTTAATGGGGGGGGGTCTCGACAAAAGTTTGGGTGCTCCTGCCCCCCCCCTCCCCCCGGTAGAATTGCATCTGAGGGTGAGTACCCTCAAATGACTCTTAGCCCATTTCGGTTCTGTAGGCCACATTTCTTGCGTTTACCCCAATCTGGTAAAAAATAATGAACTGAGCTGCAGCTCTGCTATTTGCCCAGGATATCATACATATATTATAAGTAAACAAAAAAAACAAAACCATAATCTTTACACCGTTCTTAGGGAACTTTGTTCGACTTTTTTTCATTTTGAGGTAGCATTTTTGGCATCAGGGGTCAATCTCTCTGGGGGTAGTCCTGCCACCAAGTCTATGTTAAAAAGTTTCTACCGGTAACTTTAACAGCGCCCTCTAAACAAATCTTTGAGAGTGGCGTTTTTGAAATTTCGGACTAGCTTCGGCTCAGTGTCGTAATCATTTCCACAACTAATTACATGTCCGATACAAGCATGTCATAACATTTGGGCTGTCAACAACAACAAAATGTTCAAAGCAAAACAAAGACCGATACCAGTATATCCCGAAAGTGACAAAAATAACATCGCTGGAAGTCAAAGCTAAATCTTTCAAACGAAACCAATGTTTACGGAAATTCCCAAGGTATGACGTATTGCCCACGTGAGGGCGCATACAGGTGGTGTTGTTTTGTGACACTGACAGGTGCAAAATGAATGGTTACAATTCACACGTGGCGGTTTGTTGTCATGTCAGTGCTGCATGCACATGTCACAATGAAAAGACCCTGTACTCAAGCCGTCTCGCAAGTGTCGTCGCCATGTTGGGTCACTTTCTCCGGATGTTTTCATGGTTGTTTCTCTGCTAATTTGTGAGGTACTTGGTTCAGTGCGTCCGCCGTCAACTCGATTTTCTTAACCCCTGAAAAACTACAAGACGTTCATGGCCTGGTCGTGAGTATTTAACAGGGAAAGAATCATATTACCAAGGTTGCGATCATGGCGATGTGCATTCACAAAGCGCGGGCTTTGCAATCGCATCAACATACCTCTTCCATAAACCGTAGATCTAAGATTTTCACATAATCCTATTTAAACATTTTGGATTTTGAGCATGTTAAGGAAGTGACAGTTAAGCTAGTGGTTTCTCACGTACGTCATGTGCATTTTCCCATGTTGAATAACTTGAAGCGTTCAACATATATTTAATTGGCCTGATCGAAGATCAATCTGATAATTGACAATTATTATGTACCCAAAATAGGGCTGATGGCTTTCAGGGACTTCATTCATCCTTGCAACATATCTCTCTCTGTTATTTTAGTCTCTATTGTATTGGAGTGGTGATGTGAAGTAGTTTTCTACAGGAAATAATTAATGTTGGGTTCCTTTATTTTCAATAGGACCCAAAGAAATATTGATTATGAAAAGAATGCAAAAGTCATATCCGTCACACCTTTTGTGACGGAAATGACAATTATTATATTACTTGGCTTTTGGAGGTATAATTACCTTTGCAAGTTGTTTACTTTACAAATTATGGCAGTAGGTACATATTGAGAAATACACTGGGACATGCATTTTCAGGGGGTTTTGAGGGAGTATTGTAAAGAATGAGCATCTTGTTCATTATGTTAAAGAGTTTTTAACACTGCACATAATAGAAGTCGTGTTTAAGTTAATTTCACTGCTCAAAAATCGAATTTTCATTCTATATTTTTTTCCAATTATAGTGCCTTAAAGTGTCGGGACATGAAAGTAGACACTTCATACTGAAGAATGACCCATAGGCCCCTTTTTAATAAGAACTTGCTGGGAGTGTACATGCAGGAAGAAATTCATGATAAACTATCTCCAGCATTTAGGATAGAGATAAACCCACGAATGATTCTAGCGTAAGGTTGATGCATTGGCAGTTGTACTGTTTATCTATGTTCACTATAGGGTGTCAGTGGGTACATTGAATTTTTTGGAAAGAAGCTGAAACAATTAGAAGCAGTAGGTGGAAATTAACAAAAATCCACTTTGACAAAAGATGGATATCATAAATTTCATTTAGCTAGTTAAACTGTGCACATTAATTTACTTGTGCTTTTAACTAATTCAATAAATATATAAAATCTGATATCAAAAAGTATTTTTACCCTCTGCAGGCTGAGTGTAAACATTAAACAGAAATCCACAGGCAAAAGGGGAACTATGTATTGGTGGAGTGAGGAAATTATGGATGTGACATTTACACATTTAAACATTTAAAATAATAAACAAAATTCTAAATCGTATTTTTCCAAAAGTTTTAACAAAACTCAAATTTTAAAAACAGGAACCTATTTTCCGCTATATTCCTTTGAGTTGAGCATGCATAACAAAAATAATCCAAACCTATTCAATTTGCTAAAAGCTAAGGAGAACTGCAGTACTAGATTACTTTCAGGCTACGTGCTCATCTTTTTTTATTGTTTTCAATGACAGCCCTCTTTTTATTATGTTACTCATTTATTATTTGTTGTGTCGATCATGTTTGTCTGCACAATGGGCAGTCGTCAGTCTTTGTGAAAGGGCTCAACATTGAGATGGTTCTTTAAAGATTTGCTAAACATTTACAAAATGAAACGTCACATCTTTAGAAGACATTGGAGGAGGAGGTCTAAGAAATTGGAGGAGGAAGGGAATTGGAGGTCTGTGGATGTTTGAGCTACTACGTACATGTAGAGGGTAACAGATGTCTCTGATGGTGATGCTGAAGTTTTGCAGAGCTATCGTCTGTTTGCTGACCTTCATTGCTAGACAGACAGAGCATGGATGTAGCTGCTTGATACTCATGATGATGGTGTCCCTTTTGGTGAGTGCTGGGTGTTCATTGATTTCCTGTAATTCTCCCCATCTGCCATGTGCTCTGTGTTTGTGCTGTCTGGCGTTGAGTTCTCTTGCTGGTGTACCCAGTGTACACCTTCTGCATTCGCAGGGGATGCATCAGGTTCGGTCTTGGAGGCTTGCTTGTCCTGTGGGCTATTGTGGATCTTGTGGGTGTGGAAAGCCCGGATACCTTTGTCATTTAGGAAGTACTGGATGTGATGAGAACTGCCTGTGTTTGGCTGTGTAATAGGCGGGGTGAGCCTAGTGGGTTCGACCTTGGGTGTAGGGGACCCTTTGGTAGGTGAAAGACTTTGGATCTTGCGTCTTGACTGGATGAGCCTTGAATCTGTTGTGTTGTAGTGCTGTCTTGACATGGTAAAGTTGTTGCCGGCCAGGATTGTGGTTGCCGATGCAGGCTTCCCGGACAAGGTTGCTCTTTGACTGGTGTTTGGATTTCCGGGTGCAGGAAGGATTGGTTGTCGATGTTGCCAGTCAGTGTCTGTCGGTCATCTCTAATAGACTCGGGGGTCGAGGGTGTTGTCAGACTGTTTTCAGACCTTAGCATCCGGGGATGAGATTCAAGGCGCCTGATCCTCACTGCGCCAGATGCTGCTGTAAATCCAGTTGAAGTCTTTCAGGACCTGCTGGAGGTCCCATGCTGTATGATGAAGTGATGGGAGTCTCATCCGTGTACTGAAGACAAACTCTTGGTCTCAGATCTACGAAGGCAGTACTCCTATATGAAGGCATTGACTAAAACTGGGGATAGAGTTGATCCTGTGGAAGTTCCAGAAGGCTGCTTGGACAACTGGCTGTTCATTGGAAGAAAGACAGCAGGATGTAGGTGGGTCGGAGATCATGAACCTGGTTTGGAGTGTGGGGCTTCATATTTCTGCAGGGCGTAGTCAAGTCGGAGTCCCCCTTGGCACCGAGGCATGAGTAGCCTGTGGGGATGGCAGTGAATATCTGGTAGCCTTCATCGGGGTTGACCATGGTGTCGTTGGGAACACTGTGAGGTTGCGATCATGGTGTCATTGGGATCATCAACACCACCATCCCCACCACCCCCACTGGCGGCCGCCACCACCCCCCTCACCACCACCATCACCATCACCTGCTGCGCTGCCGCTGCGCTTGCCGCTGGCCGCCGCTGTCGCCGCGCCGCGCAGCCGCCGCCGCGCCGCCGCTGCTGCTGCGAACACCTTTACTTGTGATCCCAACAAAGCCATGTGCAGCTTCAGTGGAGACTCCAGGTATTCATCACCAATCCCATGGGTGAGGCATGTCTCAAGGTCTCGGTCAGGAAACCTTCATGAAGACAAGCTGTGTGAGTGTGAAACTCTCTCTCTGGATTAGGTTTGTGATCTCCTACCCATCTACATCCTGCCGTCCTTCATCCAGTGGACAGGTCAATTCTTCAAGCAGTCGTCTGGAACTTCCACAGGATTAACCCCATCTCCAGTTCTGGCCAATATCATCATATAGTTCTGTACAGCTTTCGTGGATTTGAGAGCAACAGTTATCTTCAGTTTGTGGATGACACTTTCATCATTTTATCACACAGCACAGTACCTCCAGCAGTTCCTGAGACACTTCAGCTGGTTCACACACAGCAGCATCTGGCTCACCTTGGATCGAATCTTCTTCCTGGATATTGAGGTCTCTAGGCAGTCTGGCAGTATCCTCAGCCCTTTTGTCTATCAGAGAGCCACACATTGATAGGCATCTCCACAATCAATCTGTCCAGTGCCCTGGGATCTATTCATCAGTCATTGGCACCCTTGTCTGGCAATCCTTCATCGTTGACCACGATCCTTTCCTGCGACAACTTTGCTATGTCAAGGCAACAATCCAACACAACCGATTTGGGGTACATCAAGTTGAGACACTTGATCCGAAGTCTTTCACTGACTGAAGTGTTTCGTATACTCAAGGTCTACCCATCAGGTTCATCTGGTCCATTACACTTCCCTTCATAGGCAGCTCTTATTGCATTTAGTCCTTCCTGAATGACACTGGCATCTAGGTTTCCCATGCCTAACATGATCTGCAGTAGCCTACAAGGATGAGTAAGACTCTGAGACCTAACCTGATGTAACACCTGTGAATACAGAAAGGTCTGCATTGGGTACATCAGTGAGGATCTTAGCGCTGGACTCCATGAACACAAAGTGCATGGTTCTTTGAGGAGATTGCAGGAAATTTTTGATAATTCAGCATTTTACCGATCGGTAGCACCTCATCATAAGTATTGAGTGCCACAATCCTTGCCGAGTCTGAAAGGCCTTGGATGTCTGGCACAGGATTTTTCTGCAGGACATCAGTTCCATCATCAGTGATATCTGGAGTCCTTTGCTGTGCTAGCATCTCAATATTCCACAGGCCTCCAATACTCACTCCACCAATAGTTAACATCTAGTTCCCCTTTTAGCTTGTCTGTGGGTGTCTGTCCTCAAAACTCAGCTCTGTAAGTAACATTCATGTACATGTACTCACTTGACATTCTATAGTGAACAAAAATTGCCCTTTCTTGCCTTATGTTAATTGTCCTGTCTTGCCTGCCACCTTTCTTGCCTGCCACCTTTCTTGCCTAAAGTGCCAATATTTGCCTAAAGTGCCAGTTAATTCTTACCTAAAGTGCCAACTATTTCTTGCCTAAAGTGCCAATTAATTCTTGCCTAAAGTGCCAATTAATTCTTACCTAAAGTGCCAATCCTTGTCTAAAGTGCCATCTGTTGCCTCAAGTGCCATCTCTCGCCGCAAGTGCCATCTCTCGCCCCAAGTGCCATCTCTCGCCTAAAGTGCCACCTCTTGCCTAAAGTGCCATCCCTCGCCTAAAGTGCCAACGCTTGCCTCAAGTGCCAACGCTTGCCTCAAGTGCCAATTAATTCTTGCCTAAAGTGATAATTCTTGCCATGTTGTCTAATGTCTCTAGGCCTATTGCCATTACTTGCCATCATTACATCCCTTCTTTACTGATACTGTCATACGTGCAAAATGTTGTTCCAATCAAAGCTGCCATGCATCAACCCTCCTTGCCAGGCATGTACACTCCCATTCTAGACACACAATTCTAGTTCTTACCTCGGTTAGTTGCCCTCAACTTCAAGTCAGTGGCTGGATTGAAGATCTAGTTCATTAGGTTTTTTTAGGTTAAGATTAAGTCAAAGTAATCCCTAGCTAATTTGTTTAGTCATAAAGAAAATTGGGTGAAAGTTCACACTGAAAGCCACAGCCCTTTGCATGGTTTTATTTCAATTAATTGCAATGGATGCTAGTATTGCTGTTGCAAGCAGGTCATCACCCACATTAGGTAAACCATACAAAGCCAAACCATTGGCACCATTTGTCTTTTATGTGGACGGCCGCACAAGTAATGCACATGCATGCGTATGGTGAGTAACCACTTAATTTTGTCACTTCCTTTGAAAAACATGTTCACCAGAGCCCTTGAAATAGAAATTATTTGAAGAAAAAAAACGGAAAAAAAACAAGACTATGAACCCCCCCCCAAAAAAAAACACCCCTACCCTTATCCTAACCAATGACTTTGTGACTCAGCATGGCAACACCTGTTAAATCTTTGATACTTGATAAAAAATTACTTCTACTTTTTAAATACATTCAACGTTTTCAATCCTTTTTTGTTATAACTTCAAATTCGTGTTACTTTTTATTGTTGATTCTTTTTGATAGGCAATTTGTTGGTGTCATTTGACATTTCTTGATCTTTTAAAGAATTTGGGGTCAGAGAAGGCAAACCCATCTACATGTAACAAGCATTATGGTGTTTTCACTAGCTTATTAACTGAGTGTGAGTGTTGCCTCAAGTAGGCCTACTCAAGTCTAAGCTTTGGGCTTGTCCACATAGTAAGTGCAAGGGCATAAATGTCGAAACCAAATCATGATTTCTGATTTAGATATTTTTTGGTATTTCCGTCAGTTTTTTTACAAAAAACTTGAACACCTTTGAATCTCCTGCTTTTGTCTGTTGATGGAATGGACTGTCACGGTGCCTATAAACAAGATCTGACTGTTGGTGACTAGCCTGTGTAAAAGGCATGGCAGGGGAAAAGAATTAAAATTTTGACTGTCTGTGACCGATCAAACAAAAGTTAGTGTTGAAGTCTACTTAACAGTAATGACCGAATTAAAATAATTGTCAGCAGTTTATTACTTTACTTTGTCTTACATTTCATTTTGGTATTAAAAATCAAGAAAAACCAAATTAAACTAAAGTCAAATGCAGGCATACAACTTTTCCTCGGATCTGCTGATTTCCTTGTTTTAACTTTTCGTGAATGCTATTACAAATTGAAAATACCATACAAAGTCTTGTGTGGTTTTGGAGTTTCCTTTTTTCCCTAAAATCCCAGTTGCATGCCTGAAAACAGTAAACGTACATAAGCATTTGAATAATCATTATCATTAGAAAAAAGTTTCCAAATATCTTTTGATAAAACACTGAGGCACACAGTATTTCAAAAGGGTTTGTTTGACTTTTTAGAAATGATTCAGTACAATATTAGGCTATAACATGATTTATTTCAATTAATTATTTTGCTTGAAAAATATTCCTGAACTAGCAATTTGCTCCCTATGTTCCTCCAGTTACATGAATTAGGAAACTAGTATTTTTATGTTGGTCACCAGTAATCCTCTCCGTTTAGAGAAAACATATCCCCATCTATAGGCAAGAAAACTGAATGAGTCAGTGGACAATGCAGTAAAAAGACAGTGACAGCAGTTACTAGATTCAACACATTATTAATAATGAACGCTAAAAACATGATAGGTGAAATCCTTAGCAGCCTGGGTAGGAAATGGACTCACGCTTCGATTGCATGCTTCCACAGTATGTGCTTCTACCCTAGTTTGAGTCAATGCAGTGCTTGCTATGCAGCGCATCCAAGCCACGCATTAAATAATGAAAATGTGTAGTCACAGGCCCAACCAATAAGCATGTCGGCTCGTCACACTGATATGGCAGTGCAGTCTGGACCTCCAGCTGTACACAGCGCAGGGTATGACTCGTAGCGTAGTGTAGTGTAGACTTACCATTGGGTAAACTGTTCGTGTGCTCCGTGCCCTGGCTAGCAACAGACTGATGTGCTGCGCCTCTTCATGCAAGTACGCCCTCAATGAAAGCTCACTATGCAACTGATCAAGTGACGTGCTTCATAGCAACACTCGTAGCGATGTATGATTTGCATTACAATGGGCCCTCTTTAATTAAGCCAGGGTGTCCCAACCTGAAAGCTTATACACAATAACTCACAAATTACATTAATTATCTTTCATGGTTTATTAAAAACATTTTCCATCGCAGCCAAAGGCTGAATTAGGGAAAACAATACATTTGTTCAATTTACATAAAAAGTAGAATAGTCTTAGTATAAAATGACCAAAAATTAGCACACAGCGTTAGACACAAAAAAAAATTAAGAAGAGATTGATTAAGAAAAGATTGATCAGATGTGGCACAGGACTGTTCTTAAATCTGGAGGTATTGCACTTGAGTTCAGTTAATTTTGTTGAGTTCCTCAGATTGTAGCCAGATGTTGACCTTGTTTGCGGACCTAGACTCTCAAGTTTTGAGTTCTTGAGAGATTTCGCAAATGCAATGCTCAATTGTTCTCGTCTATGCTCAAGTGTGTCTAGTTTGCAGACTTGTAGAGCATCACAGTATCGTACGGCGGACCTGAGGACTATTCTGCACGCTCTCTTTTGGATACGCTCTATGGTGTTGTGTTGCTGTTTTGTTATTCCACTCGACCAAACAGGAGCTGCATATTCTACTGTGGGTCGTACGAACGATGTATAAATCAAGACAAGGTCACTTGTTGACAAGAAGTGATATTTCAGTTTACGAAGCATGTACAGTCGGCTGTTGGCTCGCTTCACGATATAGTTGACGTGTTTATCCCATTTCAGGTGTGGCACTCAGGAATGCGGCCGAAATAAATGGGCGGAGGAGAACGGCAATTTCCTGTCTTCACCGGTGTTTTAATTCTCTGTAAATTCGGAGAGGAGATGAGACATGTGTGTTAGTGCCTCTGGAATGAAGTATGAGTGTGTGTGACGCCGCTGGTGGCGCCAAACTAGGTAATTGCGTAATACAGAAGTGGGTGGATGGATAATGTGCTAAAGAAATAGTCCCTTACTTAAAGAAACTAAATATACAAGAAATACAAAACAGAGAACAAATGAAATACACGAATAGTACAATATTTACATGGATTAATGCGAAAAAATATTTACACAAGTCTGGGTTATGTACAAAATATTCTACTTCATTCTTTTAACTGCAACTTACTTTGCCTCTAGTCTTAAATCAGTCGGCAAAAGAGGAAATACTCATATGTTCAAGAACAATGTTCCACGCTATGTTCCAAGATAAACACAATAGATGTATGTTCAATATTTTAAACAAAACCCTATTAGACCATTCATAAACAAATTGGAAACTTCTTTAAACCATTTATACCATAATCATAATAATAATAACAAACTACGAAATTAATATTCTTGGCATAAAAAATGTGGGAAAAGTATTTGTAATTATTATTAAACAGGCTATTCTCGTGAAGCTAATTGAAGATAGATCTTCTTTCTCATCTCTGACATTTCGGGGCTTCTCCACTTCCACCATATTTTCTTTCCTGCTTCAAGTCTGGATTGATATGAAGTAGATCCTTCTGCACGATGTTGTTTTGTTTGTCCTAGAAACTTGTACGTAAATCTGTCTGGTGGCCTCCGTATACGTCAAGGTCTTACATGATCACTGTCGTCCGGAAGGCACTGTGGGGGAGGTTTTATAGACGGAGAGGAGGCGGATGTGTCGTTGCCCCTTGACTCTGGTGATGGAGATACTTTGTAGACTGGAATGTTGGGAGAGGAGGCGGATATGTCGTTGCCCATTGGCTCTGGTGATGGAGATGGGCATAAACTTGGAGTCTCAGCTTCTGGGTCGGGATCTTGTAAAAGCAAACAGGTGTCTATACTAGATTCTGTTGGACATGGCACTTTGTGGGCGCCATTGTCGATGGAGACGTTTACCGCAACGGGAATGAAGGCAATGTCCACCTCTTCATCATCGGTCTCTTCATGAGCTGATTCGGGTCTCACCTCGTTGATTTTTTCTTTCTTATGTGTAGATTTGGGTTTCACCTCTGTTGCAGTTTCTTTCTGTCTTGGGTTTTCCTGTGTGTCTTCCGTTGAATGATCAAGAGGGAGAAACATACAGGGGGTAAGGAGGTTCCTATGGATTGTACGTTCCTTGCCTGTCTCAAGGGAAGATACTTTGTAGACTGGAATGTTGGGTACTTTAGACGTCACGACGTAGGGGTAGGGTTCCCATCTATCTCGCAGTTTTTGCGTGCCAATGACGTGTTTGTTCTGCACCAAGACTCTGTCGCCTATGTTCAGAGGTGCTTCCCTTGTTCCTCTATCATAGAGACGCTTTTGTTTATTTTTGGCTCTCCTGACAACATCAGTAGCTTTGTTGTAGGCGTACTGGAGACGGTCTCTGAAGTTTTCGACGAAGTCATCGTATGTCAGCTCCTCTTGGTCATTTGCTTTGAGGCTGAACATGAGATCGACAGGGGGATTGGCATGCCTCCCAAACATCAGGAAGAATGGGGCATACCCGGTGGATTCATGTTTGGTCGAATTATACGCGTGTTCCATAGCTCCAACATGTGACTTCCAATCTTTCTTTTGGTCTTGTTCTAAAGTACCAAGCATGTTCAAGAGGGTATGGTTGAAGTGCTCGGTTTGGCCGTTGCCTTCGGGGTGATATGGAGTGGTGTGACTTTTCTGGATTCCCGAAACCTTGCAGAGCTCTCGGATGAGTGTGCTCTCAAAGTTCCGTCCTTGATCGGCGTGGATCCTGAGCGGAAATCCATAGTGCTGGATCATACCTTCCCAAAGAATCTTAGCCACGGTATCCGCCTTCTGGTCGCGTGTAGGGTAGGCAAGAGCATACTTGGTAAAGTGATCTTTTATCACAAGTATGTTTTCGTGTCCGCCTTTGGATTTCTCGAGTTTCAGAAAATCTATGCATATCAACTCCATGGGTTCTGTTGTGTTGATGGAGACGAGTGGAACTCGTGTCTTTGTCTCCGGGTCTTGCGCAGACAGCACCGCTTACAGGTCTCACACCATTGTTTTACATCATCTGCCATCTTTGGCCAGAAGAACCTCTCACGGACCATGTTGAGCGTGCGGTCGTAGCCCATGTGACCAAGATCATTATGCAGAGATGTCAGAGCTGTGTTTCTGTATTGGCGAGGTATTATTAGTTGGAAGGAGACATCGCCATCTGATGATTTCCTTGCTCTGCAGAGGAGGTTGTTCCGGATGCAGAGCTTGTCCCATTGACGGAGATAGTGAGTACAGCCAGGTGGCAGTCTGGGTTTTTCTGCTTGCGTTGGTCGTTCGCCTCTCTCGAAGAACAATATGGCTGGACCAATTTCAGGATCATCGCGCTTGGAAATAGCTAGGACCTTCGAAGGGATGGTAGGAAATTCGACACTCGGTGGCTGAGTAGGCTGCGTCTGGGTTTTTGTTGTAATCCGACAATGAACTACCGATGGCTGTGCATACAGACACGATTCAGGTGGGTGACCATTGCAGATTGCATTGACGACATCGGAAGGGATCGTGATCACCACAGTCCGTCTAGGTGATTGCATAATACAGAAGTGGGTGGATGGATAATGTGCTACAGAAATAGTCCCTTACTTAAAGAAACTAAATATACAAGAAATACAAAAAAGTAAAGGGGGGTCATTTTTTCGCACCTGTCACACAGGTTTGACTACAGCCCCCCCCCCCAGCCCCCCCAGCCCCGTTTCGTTTCTTCTTAAGCTTGGCATCGAAGATGATGTCAAACACCCACATCCTCTTCTGTTCCTTGTTTGCGATGCTGGACTGAAACTTGGTGACGATGAACATTTTTGTCACCTTGGTAGCAGTCCAGCTCAATGTCTCCTCAAGGTCGTTGTCTGGCCCCAGCTCACTCAAACTGGTCCCAGTTGGACCAGTAAGTTTTTGATGCTGGACCACTTATTGATACAGCACTCTGGTATGGTCAACTGCTGCGTTTTTCTCCTTCAGAACCCAGGTTATGGATTACAGAAGTTCGCGAGTGATGACAGGGAGCCATGATCCGTCCGGTTAATAATCTAATGCCCATAGAGGTGTTGCGTTCAATGCTTGAGGAAGTGGACATCAGCTAGCAATATACGCCTTGTTACACAGTAATTAGGTTTGGGTTTGGACGGGGTCTGCCTGACGTTCTCCAATATTTATGTTCCCCAATACATTGTACCTATGTTCCCCAAAAATCCTTAGGGTTAGGCTTAGGTTTAGGATTAGATGGTTAGAACTAGTGCTTAGGGTTAGATGGTTAGGGTTAGATGGTTAGGGTTAGATTCTTAGGGTTAGATTCTTAGGGTTAGATTCTTAGGGTTAGATTCTTAGGGTTAGATGCTTAGGGTTAGATGCTTAGGGTTAGATTCTTAGGGTTACATGTAGATGCTTCTAGGGTTAGGGTTTTGGAACATGTAGGTATTGGGCAACATAGGTAGGCACCTGGTTCGGACAATGCCAGACTTGCATAGGCGATAACTCTTTCTTTCCCTTCCTAAACTTGCAAAAGAACTGCACCGATCCCATCTCTGCTGGCATCAGATCGAGTATGTATTGGCCCTCCAGTTGAGAGTAACCCAGGATAGGGGCCTCCTGCAATCCTGTCTTGAGGGTGTTGAAAGAGCTGTCACTCTACTCGTCCCATATGAAATCACGATTCTTCTATGTTAAACAGTGTACGTAGTGGCCGTGCTTGTAGTGAGTGTATCTCGTTCTTCCAGTAGGAAGAAGACTTTGAAAAGTTCCTCACAAAGGTTTGAATGGTATTTGTATGTTTGAGGGGTTTGTTCTGCATGAGGTATGCAATTTTCATTCGTCTTTGGTAGTGGTTAATATTATCAATTAGTGAGCATTGGGTGGGTTTGGCCGGAGTGGGAACAAAGTTAAAACCTTTACTCAGGGCTGTTTTCTCTGATGTAGAGGTGGATGTGGAGTTCTTAACAATTGTGTTTCTTGAGATGACTGGGCAGTAATTGACCCAGCATGAGCTCGATCATGGTTATTTTTTTGTTAAGCCGTGCAGTGTTTGTCGGCTGTACCTGTTCATCATTCATTTATTCATTCATTCATTTATACAAAACATTTTATTGCTGATTATTATACGAAATGAACAACGAGTCTATGAATAAGTAACAATAATGAGAAACTGAGTAAGGAAAAATATTAAATTAATCAACAAATAATATAAATAATCCAAATAAATATAAATAACAAAATAACAAATAATAAATTATTAAAACAACAACATGCTGCCACCACGCCACCATAACTACTATAGTAGTTAACGGGAGATGCCACATGAATAAATCACGGCCAAATGCAAGACTTATCGAACAAAAGGACCACTTTAATGCGATATAAACACACACAAAAAAAGATGGATGCACCCATGGGATAAACTCGGCATATGAAAGCGCTTATCATCTCCCTTTGAGAAAACATACCCAAACTTTAATAAAAAGGCCATGTCACCATGAAGTGATTGTCCACTTATAGCGTAGTCGTATGTCTTGTTTCAAGTCTGCAGCCTCGATGGTGATGCTCTCAAACTCTTCCAAGAACTCATCACTCACATCTCATCACTCACCCTCCTGAGGACGGACAGAGCACACTGTCCAAAATGTCGAGTTATACACTCAACCAACCGGTTCTTTTCAGAACCACACTTCTTCTAAGAAGAGATTTCTTTCCACATGGTGTTACCCAAAAAATTGCTCTATTTTATCTCATTCGCCATGCAAAGCTTCAAATCATATACAACTTTAATGTGTCGGAATCAATATTCTGTACTCACCAGCTTAACTTTGCAAATGGATTTGAAAATTTCATTGGAATAATACCTTTGGCAATGAAGGGTTAAAGTAACTGCAAAAAAAATGATTAAACATTAATGCCACCATACTCTGTGTGCCTCAGTGTTTCATCAAAACGTAATTTGGAAACTGTTCTCTATTAATTCCATTTAAACAGGATATAGGCCTACTTTGAAACATAAAAATGGCAATCTATTATTCTTGTGACATATGGACTTTCTTACCAAAGATATTTTACTCTGTGTTTTCATGACTATCAAGAACTGTTAAAAATACCAGTAAAATGTGAATTTAATTCTTTTAAATAAGAAAGCTCGGGAAATGTTTCAATAATATAGTACTCAAGTGATTTAGAACAGTTTTTACTCGTACACATATGTTATTGATGATTCATAGCATGTGTCCCGACGGCCTGATATGGTAATAATTACAGTCCTTTCATACTTTGTCCACTCTATTATGTCTGAATCACTACTCATCAGCTTAACTTTGAAATTTTGAGTTGGATGTGAATATTTCATGGGAATAATACTGAAGGCAATGATGAAGGATTAACGCAACTGCCAACATTGATTAATTAAAAACAATTTGCCTCTTTAAAAATATATTTAAAATGGCATTTTATTGTATTAGAGTAATGGTATACAGAACAGGTCTTAATATATACATGTAGGATACTTGGGGTTTGCTTTCTCTGACAATCAAATTGCTTGAGAGTCAATAAATTAAAATCAATGTTGACTCCAATGAAACTTCTGCATTGTGCCACATTGAATGTCAGTTGGAAGACCACCTTACCACTGGCCAGTTGTTTGGTGGTTAGCTATGCTATTTTATAAGGGCACACTAATCAGTATTCACAGCCTTTTACAATCCCACAATGACAAGCAGGACCTGAAGTGCAGACTTGGAGAATCTGCTGCGAATGTGGTGAAGTGCAAGACATCACCTATGAGACTCGGTGAATAAAGATCCCTGTTTTGGCCCATCCTCACTGGACAGTCCGATGGGTCACCTATACCCAAGGACTCGGCACCCATAGCAATGTGTCCCCACTTTAGCAAGCCTACGGGTCTTCTATACCCATGGCATCTTACTCCTGTGCTGGACCCAGAGACAATAGACCTGCTTCATTTACCTTCACTGGAGGAGCAGTTATGATTGACTGTACTCTGTGAGGAGCGTCTCCATAGCCAAGGAGTCAGGAGTCATCCAGCCCTCAAAGATAGCCCCAGCTTCTCTCGTCTCATTAGCATCTCCTGTCACTGATGATGCACAGAATGGAGACCGGGAGTCATGGAAAACATGAGCTTGCCCCAGTTGCTGGTTTCACTTTAAAGGTAAGACTGTGCCACACTTTTTAATCGTTGTGAAGAGCAAATATCTCTGAAGAGAAATGCGTTATCTCCTTGGTGAAAACTAAATAACACAGCAATTGTTGGCCTCTACTTTTGAATCCCCTAATGCAAAGTTGTTCTTGTCATGTGGATTAATTGTCTTTGTGACTTGACACATTGCAAATCATAATACCCATCTAGTCAATACCTAAGTTGGTTCATTTTCCTGTCAACTAAGTTTGCATGTCTTTAAACCATACAAACACGGGTTCTATTCCATCATAACAGTCTGGAGGCTGGCTGCCCTTATATGCTGTACCTCTTTCCTGTTTGAGTAAATCTTTCACCGAGAGCTTGGTCTTCTATGATTCACTCAGGCCACTTTTTTCCCCTGTGTCTCTTTCTGTTGCCTTGATGAATTTGCCCTGCTAGTGTGTCATTATATAGGTTGTTTTGCCTGACAAAATGACCAAATATTGCAATGTGACCGAACATGGCAATTAATTACTCAAGAGTGTTACTGTTGCTGTATTGCATATGCTCTAATAAATATCACTTTCAAACAAATGTTTGATGTAAAGTGAAAAATCTCTTTAAAATGCTAACTTGACACAAATTATGGCTTCTCTTAATGACCAAATCTTGGTCGGCAACAGGATTTTCTGTGAAGCTTTGGACAAGCGTTATCAGATTTTATTTCTCTCCTCTTTACAACTGCAACTTCTCAGAGAATTCTATGAAACCCATTGCAAGAATGAAAAAAGAAAATAGTTGATAATCTAACCATGTTTTTAACAAAATTTATGTGTAACATGGTGCACAACTTCTAAACAAAAAGAAACAAAAATTTAATACCACTTGATCAAAGAAGTCATTATTAGTAGTCCTCCCCCCCCCCCCCGGCCCCTTTCACATGAAACACCTCATAGTTAGTTAGGTTTGAATGATGAAGATCTGATTTCCTCTCAGCGAGAACTTTTTTATTGTTTAAGCTGTAATAAGAAATGTTTGTTGTGCGGTGTATGAACATATGAAGAGTTTATTTCCCAAATGCGATATATGTACGCCACTGTCTTCCCTTTGAGAATCCTACTCTCCCCTGGCTGCCAAAAAGCATTTCAACAGCTATTATAGGGTGTCCCTCCAAAAACGCATCAGTTTCAAAAACTGTAATTATGAACAATCAAGAAAATTTGATGATATAAACTTTGGTAGTGTATTGTGCACTTGACCATAAGCTTTGATTGGATACCAATTGCAATTTATGTTCTCTCATGTTGGCTGAGCAATCTTTTTTTAAACTGATGTACGATAAAATGACAATTGCCACATTTGGACATGTGGAAGGATTTGGAGAATAGGCAAAAAGACTTCTAAATAACTATTGATATGATTGATCTGAAATTTTTAAAGAGTGATAAAAGTTAAGATTCAATCGATTTTTTGTTTCTGTTGGAAGCAGCTCATTGATTTTGATGTTAGATGTGAAATCCAGATAACCAATGCTTCTAAAGTGCAGTAGTGGGCATTTCCGACTACTTTAGTCAAACAATGAATGTTCAGGCATCTGGAAAAGGATCAACTTACAATTGGTGTCATATTGAAGCTAATGCCCAAGCGCATCTTGCAATACCAAATTTATCATGACAATATTACGTTTTCCTACAATCCCATTTTAGTTTCCTAAAATCACAACTGTCATTCAATATAAATACCCCATCAGCATCTGGGTCTGTATTGTATTACAGTGTATTTATTCACTGAATAATAAATCATAGGATGCCTTCAAGTAGCTCACTGGAATCGACTCTGTAAAAGAAGACGTTAGCTATGACAGCCGGACTAATCGAACATTCAACCGTGGGCCATCACGATCCTCACGTGATGTCTGTACAAAATGCCCATTTCAGACTGGGTCTTAACTTTGAGATTTACTGCTTTGCAGTAAGTTGAAAAAGTAAAAAAAGTTTGGCTGGAATTACAGCCTCTAAAGTTGAAATTAACTAAATAAATAATGACCTTTTTACTTGAAATAAGTTGATTTTTGGGTCCGCTCAAGATTTTCGCTGTCCAGCCGCCAAATTTGTTCGTTTCTTGAAATGAACAAACAACACATGTATGCATGTGACCTGTTCCCACCACCGAGACATCGACCCGGGTGAGCTACATGCACATTGTACTCGAATGTACCCTAAGAGTGCTAGGGCAGTTTTGGTGCTACAGTGAGTAACAGGCAGGGCAGTTTTGGGCGCTATAGTGACTAAAAGTTAAAATAAAATATGCAGGCCTGCACCAGGGATGGGTGCTAATACATGTACCTTTGAAAAGTGTCATTTGAACAGCTAAATTATATTTTGTTGTGTGATTTATGGCTTGCATACATTTTGCTTGCACAACATAGGCCTAAGTCTTTACAATTTGCCTTTCATCGACATATAACCACTGTTTACTCGGTGTGTTACACCCGAGTGAAAGTTAAACAATCTCACGTGCTTGGTGGTCCAGTGGTAAGACGTCTGCTTAACAAAGCAGAAGGTTGTGGGTTCGATTCCCACCCGAGTGCTTTTGCTGACTTTCACTCGGGTTGAACACACTGAGTATACAGTGTTTGTACGTTGATGAAGGGCAAAACCTAATATTGAAGCAAATTCCATCTTATGAATAGTCTTTGCTACTTGATATGAACACTCCCCGATAGAAACGATACACGACACTCATTTGAAAATCCTAGGTACAGGCCTGGCATATCTTTTAAAAGTAAAGGCCTCATTGACCTACTTGTAGGTTGGAAGTAACATGGCTTGATAGGATCATTTGCAAGTACTCAAAAATTTGCCTTCTGAAATAACCTGTTAAATAAAGGCACAAATCGTGTTCATGATCTTTAAAAGATCTGATACTTGAGCTGAAAAGTCAGCTATTTTATTTACATTTCTGTAATTGCAAAAGATACTATTGGCCTTTCAAGATTTTGCTATTGATTTTAATTTCTGTTGAAAAGCACTGATTACACAGTGCCCGTAATTATAATAAATAATGAATGTTTGTGAGTGCAATGGTAAGAATAATTTCATGAGGTGAGTGGAATGGAACATTTCATCTGTCACCGAATGAAATTATTCTTTCCATTGCACGAACGTGAAACATTCATTATTTGTATAATATAAATTATCCTGATGCAAATTCCATCAAAAGTCAAATACTGACAAAGTGTAATTTTTCTAATGATGAATGGAAAGAGAGCCCACATGTTTGCAATTGTAGTGGCTTGGTGTAAGAGTATGGTCTTGTACTTGTAACAGCCCTTGGGTATGTTGCAGTTAGAATGTTAGAAGTGGATTGCACCAGAATTCCTGGTGTCAGTTTTACAGGACAAAAAGTAATGACAAAACTCTTCAATGAAAAGTATGCTAACATACAGTAGTCTGCTTTTACAAATATGTCTAAAAATAGGGAAATTGTTCAAACTGTATGTTGACCAGTTATATAGCTCAGCATGTCATTGCCATATGATGTATTTACTCATGTGGGGCATTTATTGCTCAAGATACATGGCACTCAAACACAAAGCTGAAGGTACCATGGAGCACTTGGTCTTGGTAAAACACCATGCCCCACACCACAGGAGTCTTACAATATTGATCCAGTTTCATACCAGAGGCCATCTGCCCATTCACTGCTTGTACACATTATACCCTGATCAAAGCAGGGTACATGTACACTGAAAATAAAAGTGAGATAGCATTGGCACCCAAGTCATATTTAAGAGGAAGACCTCCTTGGTGTGTGCAAGATACAATTATTACACATTATTGATGTGCAATGCCGTAATTTATTTATTTATTGGCAAGATGGCTTTTGTGCCAATAGTAAGCCACTACTTCCTACATCTTGGTGCCAAGACATGGTATGACTGTGCATTTATTTTTGTGTAAAGTAAAAAGTTTACCTGGGTTAAAGCCAAATTTATCAGATTTATAAATAAATGCAAATGTGAACATGTATGATCCGGCAAGGATTCTAAAGATTTATTTAATAAGCAGTGAATGCAGCTGTGTCATAGCAATTGCTTCTTCAGGGAGTTTGGACCCTTCCCGTGCTGATCCCCAGGTCCAACTGACTCAGTCGCATAATAAAGGGTCTCGATCTCAGGGTGACAAGTTTACAGTGCAATGGAAATGATCATAGGTGAACTTTGCGCCATCACTGATCAACACGAGGCACTGATGCATGGTGGAATATTTGTCTCCAAAGAAACACGGCAGAGCTCTTCACGTACTGTTTAAGTTAGCAGAGAAATGACAGTGACAGCTCATCAGATCCTGGTCCACTTTTACCCGTATTATGCAGCCGAACACCTGCAGTATTAGAAATCCAGGATAAGCCTTACTGGATGATATGCAAGAAACTTGGCATAAACACCTGCAGACTCAACTAGGCCTGAAATGATTGCACGTAGTACAAGCTGCCCCTTGCTAATTACAGCTAATTGGGTAGGCCTAACTGTACATACGCCTAGTGAGATGGTTGTTTTTCCCAGAGTTGTCACATCGGTAATCCTGCCGAACCTCCACTAACGGTGTAACAGATAAGCATTTAGTTGGCCGTTTAAAGATGTCTGTATCCTAGGATACGTGTACTTCAAAGCCAGAGATGATGTAAATCGGAGCTGTGCATGTACATCAGAGATTCTGCCATTGAAGTAGCTCAATAGAACTGTACGTGGACATGTTTTCTTGAGCCGTAGAGATGTTGCAGAGACTCTGCTTAAAACTGGAAACTTTGCAGCAGAACATGGAATACCTACATGTCGATGATTTTGTTCTGATAAAGTTTCTGAGCTCGTTTGCATGGCAGTGACTCGGCTCATTATCCTCAAGTATTGCAGCGGGACATCTGATACAGCAGCTTTGTGTATGTCCTGGGTTAGTTTGAGCTGTGGGTCACTCTGCATAAATCCGCCGAACCTGAAACTTTGCAGCAGGACTTGGCATAGATGATCAAGGATTCAGCTCTGATAGTGATATTTTCTGATGAGCTCTTCAGCATTACAGAGACTCAGCTAGATGGAGACCCTTAAACAATGCAGTGAAAATTGGCATAAAGGCGAGATGCTTGTAATCAGCATAGATTTAAAAAGAGGAGGTGCCTGATCCTTGGAATAACCCAACATCAGGGTGACAGTTGGGTTTCAGTATCTGGCTGTCGGTGAAGGCGTAATCCATACTGTCGTTTGAGACTGAAGTATCACATGATATGCATAATTCATCCGTTGTTTTATTTAAATGAAAAATTTAGATTCTTAAAAGTGCCAGTTTAATATTCAATCCAGCAACATTTAAATTATTGCTGTTTATACTTTATGAAACAAAGCATTTAAAAGCTGTTATAATTTTACTAATTGTATATTTTTGTGGTCACTTTTCATTGTGATGAATTCTTTGTAATTAATACTTTATTACGCAGTACAGACTTTTGATGGAAATTGCGTCAGGTTGGTGTAATTTTAATGTAAGGTTTTCACAATGACATGATTTCTCAATTTTAACCCTCCTGCTGTTTCAACAGTCACAGACAGTAAAAAAAATAATCCTCTTCCTCTGCCATGCTTTTTACACAAGCTAGTCACCAACAGTCAGATCATATTTCAAGTAAGCTAGCATGTGACTAGTCAAATTCAGTCATCAGACAACAGCAGGCAGGAAGTAGGCACAGCTGTCTTATCAATCATCTACAGTCAAAGTATATCAAGTTACATAAGCAGTCACAGCCAGTCAATCCTGCTTTATAAGGGCTGGGAGCTCTTAACTGTTGAAAACAGTCACTTGTGAGAATTAGACTGAAAGGACAACTTTAAACAGAATGTATGTTTGCATATAGGAGGGTTAAATGTTGAATTTGCCCTTCACTGATTACAGCAGTTGAGGGCAAAACCAAGTGAAATATTGGCTTAAATATATGAAGGTGTTCAGACCAAATGCCTTTGTAAAAACTAATTTGATGCATAAAAAGTACATTGGCCTTTATTTAGCTGGATGGTGGTATTGGTGGGGGGAAGGCCCCTGGCAGCATTTAATGGTGTCATAAAAGAACAATCTTTTTAAAAGCTTTTAAGATAGTTCAGACACCCCCCCCCGCCACAAAAAGCTATGCTACTGATTGCATTCAAACATGTTAACTAATTTGTGTTCATTAATTAATTTAATTCACTTGTGCCTGCCAACCTACATGTACCTGAAGATTCATTTTTGATAACAACCAATTTTTTATTTTTATATTTTTAACTAAATATTCTTTTCAGTTTTAGTGGGAAACACAAGCCGAGGTGGTGGTTTGTTCTATAGCCCAACCATAAAACCAAGGCCCCTAGAATGTGTGGGCTACAAACCATCTAGAAACAACACAGAAAACATAAACTCATGAAATTGAAGATGAAAGTTCATCATGCCAATGTGGTTTGTGTTGCCTGTGAATGTGCTTTCCATGAATATGATGCCATTTTCTACAACATTTTTGTGTGGTATGTGGAAATGAGGAATAGGCGCCCAATCCTCGGAATAACCCAACATCAGGGTGACACTGGGGGTATCTCCAGCTGTCGGTGAAGGCGTCGATGACCCTACACTTTGGTTTAGGAGCCTCTTGTTGACTGTTTTTTACTCTTCATTAAAGTCGTGCTTTTCATCTGTTGCTTATTAAAGCTATACATGTACCGGTACCTTATTTGAAGGCAAAGTAAAGCCATATTTTTTTCTGACCGTGTACCTCACTCATTACAGTAATAAGTTCAAGGGCTTTTAAAGTTAATGTTAGTTTTCCATAGTCTAGCATTTTATTGATAAAAGTGTGAATGGGGTTTACAATAAAATTCTTTAAGTAATGAAGGCTAATCCTTCTTATGGGTGTACATGTAAACATGTACATCCATAAGAAGGATTAGCCTTCATTACTTAAAGAATTAATTACCCAGCCCTTTCATAGGCACTGAAGTGTCCAAAACTGCCATGCCTAATCACTGTAATGTCCAAAACTGCCATGCCTCATATTAGGCATGGCAGTTTTGGACACTATAGTGATTAGGCATGGCAGTTTTGGACACTATATAATCACTGTAGTGTCCAAAACTGCAATGCCTAATCACTGTAGCGCCTGAAACAGCCAGTGCACTCCATGGTTTTATTGATTAATTGTTTATTGATTACAAAATACACAATGTAGTACAAGTGCTGATGGAATTAACATTTATTTAAAATATGACCAGGAAGGAATGCATAAAATACTGTCATTTTCTTTGATACAAAATTAGTCAGCTGATGCTGTTTTCCTAGATGAACTTTTGTGTCCATATCAAATCCTTTGTGGTCAAAAGGACCCCATGTAAACTGGCCAAAGCGCACAGCCAGATGACCTGGACACAGAGAGATAAGAGCTCCCGGGCTCTGTATGCAGTAGCACTGCCTAGCACGTGTACAATAAACAGACCCTACGCGCTGAGCCATTGAGCAACGGCATATTTTATTGGAGTTTAGATGTACAATTCTTTAGTAAATGAATACACGTGAGCCTAAACCTTAACCAATCACGATAAGGGTTATATTGTTGGATAGCTGACGAGATGAAGAAAAATGACTCGAAGCTCCCAGGTGGCGCTATTTAACATTATGATGATGTTAATGGAGCAGTTCTTGGCTGAATGCGTGGTTTACACACAAAACAGGGAGATTTTTGACTGAAAATGCAATGTTTAACATCAATTCGTGAGTGAAACTCATTGTTTTATTCAGTTTTTCTTTCATTTTCTGAAAGAGTATATTGTTAGGGTCACACTGTAGTGAGATCTAAGGTATACCCTGTCGAATAATGAAGTGGTGGCGACAGATGTGAAAAAGGCCCGTTTTTAATGATTTTTTCGCTGCGTTCTCTCATAGAGGTTGCACATAAAAACCGGCCCGGTGGGTAAGTTCCCCAAAGGAATTCATATGAAGTCACTCTAAATATTAACATTAGGTATTTGCAATTTTGTCGTTTAGGGCAATCCAAATTTCCTAATTATTTGAGCTAAATATATATATTTGAATTAAACAGGAGGTCATTTGTTCACTAAAAGCTGACTAAGCTTGTGATTTTTTTCCTACCGAGCTCTTAGAAAGCACTGGTGTACCTGTACATGTACATATACCCACAATGACAAACTATCCAATCATAAATCAGGTCTTCATCATTCAATCCTTTGAATCACCTTTCGCATCCATTGAATATTGTCCCTCGCAATATTTAAGGTCGTCCGCGTAATAGGTACTAACAGGCACTGAAATAGTCTTAAATATATTTAATATTCTGTTGTTCATAATGAACGATTCCATGGCAAACTCTTGGCCAAAGAAATCTTGTCCACTTGACCATTATGAAAGCTAATTACATTGAGCTATTAGCAGATACCCTTCAAGATATTCTTGGCTGGTTCATGTTCAGATTCCGAGGAAGTGCAGTTGAACCCTTTATGATATCTTTCACGTTGCCTCTTGCATTTTCTTTGCTCTCCTTAACTTCAACAAAGCCTCTGATACAAAATCTGGACAGGGTAAGACTTGCTTTGATGATGTCTACAATCATATATCTCTTGTTCTTTGAGCAGACAAGACTGCTCTTGCCAGTCTATTCTAATGATACATCCTTTCCTATGAACACAACACCAAATTAATATACGACATATATCACCATATAGGGTACGGCTTGCCAAGGGGCAGTCAACCAGTTGGTGCTGGATTTTTAATTGTTTAATTACAAACAATAGGCCTAATTACACAAATTCCATGTAATTGAATTTTTTAAACACTGTTACAAACTCCCGAAGAAACCCACTGGATTAAAAACCAGAGATAAAACTCAATGAGCAAAAACTCTGGAAAACCTTGTGGTTGCCAGCAAAACAAAACATTTCGCACGTTTACACAAAGCTATTTTTAAAGCTGATCCATTCTCAGTTTGTCCTTAACTGAACTGAAGTCGCAAGCTAGAATGATCCCACCACACCTTCGCCTCGTACGTTCTACGTACGTTCTTTGTTAAACGCACGTTCTTTCCTATGCAAATTTGACACACCCTTTCCACCCTTATGTAACTCCGCCTCCCAGAATTCATTCCTCAACCGATTAGACACATTTGCCTGCTATATACAACTGTAACGCAGGCAAAGATAATTCTTATTCTGGAATTAATCGTGACAGGACCAACACATGTATCCCCACAGGAAACAAAAGGGGACGCTGCATCATTATGCCAACAATGCTGTGTTATTTTGATAAGTTTTCACCAATTTTGTATTGTGTGCAGAATGCTTATTTTTGCTCTGCATTCCCAGTATTTATTTTTGCAGAACCTGAAAATATAGGCCTAATCCTTTGAAATAATTACTTTCTTGTATAGCAACATGAGAACTATGTGTGTAGCCCTCTTAAGCAGGGACACTGTATTGTAGTTGCAGCCCATGAGGTCTTGGTGAAGTTTACAATGTATTTTGCTGACAAACACCAATGAGGAACAGGGTGATGATACCATGTCACGTAGATACCCTGAATAACTGGATAACTTGCAGATGGGGTGTAGTGAGCTTGTCATAATTGCCTGTCAATACAGCTAGGCATGATATGATGATTTTAGGTTGATCTGTTTTGACTCTGCATGAATGCCACTTAAAAAGTAGCACATCAGTGGAGCTTGAAAAGATCAAGACGATCAGAATACAAAAACCAAATATTGGACAAGTTCAGTTCTATGTACACGTTATTATGTGCAATATAATTTGCAAGTCTAATTCTTCCACTTGCAGTATTTACAATTATTATTAAGTCATAAAAAGATCTGTTGTCAAACTTTATACATATGTACGTCAACTTATGCAGTGCTCCAAATCACTAGGAAGGTAGAAAACAATAAAGGTATATCGCAAAATAAACGCGGTATATTTCTAAGTTATGAACTCTTAATAAAAACAATTCAAAAAGAAGAATTGTGAAATGAAATAAATCACTGGTTTTAGTTTCTGATTATGCGCAACTTAAAGTAGAACGCAATAGGCTTGGTACTTTTCATTTGCTTTTCCCACTAGTATAAAAAGACATTACTGTAACTATCAGTTTAAAAATATCAGCAACAACTTCAAATCTAAATTCTCAAGAAAAGTGGGGATAATGTACACCCCTGCTTAGCACCTTTGAAAATTGAAAGGGGTCGGACATAAAACCATTAATTAAAACCCTTAATACCATGAATAAAAACGGGGCCGAAACAGGTTCCAAAGCTTTAAAATGAAAATTCTAATTAACCCTTCAAAAGTTTTTATTGATAAGACATATCAATTTGTTTATGGCGGAAACCGCACTCTTATTTATCTTATTTGATTCAACTCGATTTTGCGCATTGCTCAATTTTAACAAAATATAATACAAATGCGCGCACGCGTGTGTGTGGAAGTGAACGTACTTTGTGCGCTATATCTTTGGACCTGATTATCGAATAACACGCACGCACACACAAAATGCAATGCCCATGGCGTATGTAAGCGGGGTAATCAATGGCGATCATCTTCTTCAATCCTAAAAGTACTGGTCTTAACAAGGTCTAATCAGAATACATAATTAGTTAGACCAGAACCTTCCCTAACAATGCTTTTTTTAAGAAGGCCATACGGTGGCGCTGTTTGTATTTATGGCGAGTTGAAATGGTGCAGGTTTTACTGAAAACTATGATTTACACATAATTGTGTTAAATTCTGCTAAAACAACAATATCAATCCTGAAAAGTACAGGCTTTCCTGTTAATATAAATTCAATATCTCATATCAGTGTGATGTACATGTAGAATATTATTGTCTGTCTTGTATTCTTTTAAGAAGTGAAAGCGTTAATCCGTTTTTCAATGGTGTACAAAAAGAGACATCGAGGCACAGTTTTTGATGGCAACTCCCATAGCGGAAAATCAGGGACTGTGTGGGCGCTTGAAAAGGAGCGCTAACAAATTGATATGAAATGACCAAGGAATTAATACCCTTTGAACTTATCCGCTCCGTTCACAAGTACCCCCTCACCGGCAAAGGAAGTACAGTTGGGGGTGCGTGGCCACTGCGTGTACATGGAACAAATCCCCTGGTGTACGCGTGTCACACACAAGGAACGGTGCGCGTCAACCAGCGAAATGTACCGCCCATGGGACGTCATTGCTAGTCGTTGCTAGGTAAAAGGGCCCCCTCTTTTGGTAGCGCATGGAGCTCATATAGTCTACCAAATCTCTCAGAAGTCTGGCGTTATTGTGAATACTTCTGCCTTTTGATCCTGCAGGTGTGGAAAGGATATAACATTAAACAAAAGGGATAACTTTGCCCAGACGAAGGTAAATAGCTTTAGAGACAATCTTGTAATCTACGTTGAGTAACCAAATCAGTCTTTCTTTCTGAGGATTAAGCTGATCTCCAGCTTTTTCAAGCAAAGTTATCATACTTCTGTCTTTGGAAGTTGGCGAGATGTTATCGTCAAAAGATCTATGATACACTTTAAGAAGATCTAGTCTGGGCCTAAAAGATCCCAAAATTGAACTTTGAATTCTTTGGGCAAGCCATCATCTCCCGGCGTTTTATTAGTCTGCATACTTCATAAGTGGGAGAATCATGGCAGTAGAGTTACTTATGTTTGCCCCTGAAACTAGGAATTATGTTTTCATCATTAAGAAAGAAGAAATTGTTCCCTGTGAATTGTCTCGGGCTCGTGCCATATTTTCAATGGGGAGCGCTGAGAAAATCCTACAATCAGGCACACTATAGGCCTATTAACTAAAAGTGTACAAATGCACCCTTCTCATTTAGGGGGAGACCGTTCCCCTGTACATCAAATTTTTACACTTTGCTATAGTGCATTGTTTTTTTTGTATGGAATTTTTTTCCGCCATTGCTTTCAATAATGTTTGCTGTAAATTGAAATTTTAATTAACACTGAATTTGTATAGATCTATGATTTCATTCTATTACTTGTCAAGTGCCCAGCGTGAAACACGAGAGGTAAAACTCTATGAGGTAAAAACTCTGGAAAACCTTGTGGCCGATCCTTTATACATTAACTTTAATACTTACATACTCCGAGTTTCTCCTCTTCTTTTAAATTAAAATATACGATGTATTGTGGTCATTATGAAAATTACTGACCTACATGTAGCAACGTGGTGAACACAGGCTAGAATGGCCATACTACAGCCACACACGCCCTTAATTTACTCGATTACGTCCTCAATGACATTCTATTCAAATTTAACCTATTCTTTATCATGATCACTCAAGCATCAAGCTTGTAAGTAACATACAGACATATTTTCATGCTACTTCGCTTCGCTCATACGCATGAAAAACAGTTAGGTTTTACAGAACGTAATAAAGGAAAAGGAGGACACAATATTTTCATATTCAGAATTTTATTATTATACATGATGGGGGCTGGCCTGCACACAGGCATGCATGCTGAAATAACAAAGTATGCAAGGGGGAGAGATAATAGGGTCAATACATGTACCTCAAAAAAGGCGACGATCAGCAGCATCTTAACCGACTGGGCCATGCTGGTAGTCTCGCTTTCTTCTTGTTCAGGCTTCAGTGTCCTTAAAAACTTCTTCCTCCGCTGTTATATGATTTTCTGTTGATCTGGAGACAGGTTGCCTGTTCCTTTTTTTTGTCCATATACGAGACGGTCATCCACCCTGCCTTGCTCGAGTCGGCGATCTTAATCTTGTTCTTGCGTTCTGCCAGCAGCTGCTCGGCGCGTTGAATGGCGTCGATGGCTTGGTCTGTATCGCCTTTAACGATAATTGCCATCTTGATGTCGTCAAGGGCAATTTGAAGTTTCCCACAAAACTCAAATCGGGCCACGTTGCCTGGTTTTGTTAACTCTTTGGGAGTCCAGTTTATTCTTGAGTTCCCGAATGGAGGTGGAGTCCTCTTTCGGTGCACAGATAGCGTTAAACTTCTTGTCAAAGTAATCTTTACATTTGTTGAAAATAAATGCCGAAGGATCAGGATTCGTGGAGCGGTCTGCCTCTGTCGACATTACGCAAACTAAGCCAACTATGTAAGTAAATACTGTAAGCAATGGAAGACGAATAAGGGTTGGATATACGGCGCGAGTGCCAGAACCTGAAGTGACTATTCTACACAATGAATAGCATGCGTGACCTGTCTGGCAATCCGACTGGTCAATGGTGGACTTAACTTCGGCCGGCCGAGGATGTCTGTCTCACTGCGGAGTTTGTCACACCAGACGTTACACCCAAAAACCCTGGTTTAAAATTAAGTACAAATTGTCACCAGTAATGCATCTCCTACACAAGATTATTACATGCATCGTCCATAGCAGCTCAATATCATTTAACAGACCATAAAATGCAAGGTACATTTTATACACAAAAACCCAAACAACTAGTTATTGCCAAGGCACATTTACAATGTTTTACAACAGTTATACAAATATCAATTTGTACTTTTAAATGTTAATTTGGAATCTGCAAAGCAATAGTACTTACAGGTTATGGCAAATAACCTGGTCTGTGTTTTATTGACGGTGACGAGGAGACGAGGACGGCCGCAGCCTACCAACTCTGTGGGACTCATTCCCAACAGTGCAAACAAATTGCACACTCGGCTTATTAAGAACGTACAACTCCCAAATGTGGGTACAAACTAACAAGCATAATATATACATGTGGTGTCCATCAGCGTAGCAAGGGGGGGGGGGGTATTTTACCCCCAATATTTGTGTGAAGACTGCCCTTTTCCATTCAAATGCCCTTTTTCACCAGTGCTTACCCCCTTCCTCATTTTGTTGTAAAGAGTGTCCTTTTTTGCAAAATGCCCTTTTTTTCTGAACAAATGCCCTTTTGAAAAGATGTCGTGCCCTTCCATGTGCCTGCGGCCGTTCCGGGTGCCTTTTTTTTACTTCACGCATCTATTGTCCTGAAAAGGACCATATATTGTCCGTTAGTGTGCATAATCATCGGATTAATGTCCGGAGAAAAAAACATGTCTACATTTTAGCACGATGTGCAAGTGCCCTTTTGAAGAAATTTTGACTCTCGACTACCACCATTTCACACCGTACACTAGTTTCAAAATTAACTATGAAGTTTAAGTTGACCTCAAAATTAATAAAATTTCGTAACCTAAAAATACGCTGTGGGATTTGAACCTGCAACCTTCCGATTCAGAGTCAGCAGTCCACACCTCTCGACTACCAGAATTTCACACTGTACACTAGTTTTGAAATTAATTTTAAAGTTTAAGTTGACCTCAAAATTAATAAAATTTCGTAACCTTAAAATACGCTGTGGGATTTGAACCTGCAACCTTTGGATTCAGAGTTAGCAGTCCACACCTCTCAACTACCACCATTTCACACCTTACGCTAGTTTCGAATTTAACTACAAAATTTAAGTTGACTTCAAAATTAATAAAATTTTGTAACCTAAAAATACGCTGTGGGATTTGAACCTGCAACCTTCCGATTCAGAGTTAGCAGTCCACACCTCTCGACTACCACCATTTCACACCGTACACTAGTTTCGAATTTAACTATAAATTTTAAGTTGACTTCAAAATTAATAAAATTTTGTAACCTAAAAATACACTGTGGGATTTGAACCTGCAACCTTCCGATTCAGAGTTAGCAGTCCACACCTCTCGACTACCACCATTTCACACTGTACACTAGTTTCGAATTTAACTTTAAAATTTAAGTTGACTTCAAAATTAATAAAATTTTGTAACTTAAAAATACGCTGTGGGATTTGAACCTGCAACCTTCCGATTCAGAGTTAGCAGTCCACACCTCTCGACTACCACCATTTCACACCGTACACTAGTTTCGAATTTAACTACAAAATTTAAGTAAACTTCAAAATTAATAAAATTTTGTAACCTAAAAATACGCTGTGGGATTTGAACCTGCAACCTTCCGATTCAGAGTCATCAGTCCACACCACTCGACTACCACCATTTCACACCGTACACTAGTTTCTAAATTTACTATAAAGTTTAAGTTGACCTCAAAATTAATAAAATTTTGTAACTTAAAAATACGCTGTGGGATTTGAACCTGCAACCTTCCGATTCAAAGTCAGCAGTCCACACTACTCGACTACCACCATTTCACACCGTACACTAGTTTCGAAATTAACTATAAAGTTTAAGTTGACCTCAAAATTAATAAAATTTCGTAACCTAAAAACACGCTGTGGGATTTGAACCTGCAACCTTCCGATTCAGGGTCAGCAGTCAACACCACTGAACCACTACAATTCACACCGTACACTAGTTTCGAAATTAACTATAAAGTTTAAGTTTACCTCAAAATTAATAAAATTTTGTAACCTAAAAATACGCTGTGGGATTTGAACCTGCAACCTTCCGCTTCAGAGTCAGCAGTCCACACCTCTCGACTACCAGAATTTCACACTGTACACTAGTTTCGAAATTAATTTTAAAGTTTAGGTTGACCTCAAAATTAATAAAATTTTGTAACCTAAAAATACGCTGTGGGATTTGAACCTGCAACCTTCCGATTCAGAGTTAGCAGTCCACACCTCTCGACTACCACCATTTCACACCGTACACTAGTTTCGAATTTAACTATAAATTTTAAGTTGACTTCAAAATTAATAAAATTTTGTAACCTAAAAATACACTGTGGGATTTGAACCTGCAACCTTCCGATTCAGAGTTAGCAATCCACACCTCTCGACTACCACCATTTCACACCGTAGTCTAGTTTCGAATTTAACTTTAAAATTTAAGTTGACTTCAAAATTAATAAAATTTTGTAACTTAAAAATACGCTGTGGGATTTGAACCTGCAACCTTCCGATTCAGAGTCATCAGTCCACACCACTCGACTACCACCATTTCACACCGTACACTAGTTTCTAAATTTACTATAAAGTTTAAGTTGACCTCAAAATTAATAAAATTTTGTAACCTAAAAATACGCTGTGGGATTTGAACCTGCAACCTTCCGATTCAGAGTTAGCAGTCCACACCTCTCAACTACCGCCATTTCACACCGTACACTAGTTTCGAATTTAACTATAAAATTTAAGTTGACCTCAAAATTAATAAAATTTTGTAACTTAAAAATACGCTGTGGGATTTGAACCTGCAACCTTCCGATTCAGAGTCAGCAGTCCACACAACTCGACTACCACCATTTCACACCGTACACTAGTTTCAAAATTAACTATCAAATTTAAGTTGACCTCAAAATAAATAAAATTTTGTAACTTAAAAATACGCTGTGGGATTTGAACCTGCAACCTTCCGATTCAGAGTTAGCAGTCCACACCTCTCGACTACCACCATTTCACACCGTACACTAGTTTCGAATTTAACTACAAAATTTAAGTAAACTTCAAAATTAATAAAATTTTGTAACCTAAAAATACGCTGTGGGATTTGAACCTGCAACCTTCCGATTCAGAGTCAGCAGTCCACACTTCTCGAATACCACCATTTCACACCGTACACTAGTTTCGAAATTAACTATAAAGTTTAAGTTGACCTCAAAAATAATAAAATTTTGTAACCTAAAAATACACTGTGGGATTTGAACCTGCAACCTTCCGATTCAGAGTCAGCAGTCAACACCACTCAACTACTACAATTCACACCGTACACTAGTTTCGAAATTAACTATAAAGTTTAAGTTGACCTCAAAAATAATAAAATTTTGTAACCTAAAATACACTGTGGGATTTGAACCTGCAACCTTCCGATTCAGAGTCAGCAGACCACACCTCTCGATTACCAGAATTTCACACCGTTCTCTAGTTTCGAAAATAATTTTAAAGTTCAAGTTGACCTCAAAATTAATAACATTTTGTAACCTAAAAATACGCTGTAGGATTTGAACCTGCAACCTTCCGATTCAGAGTCAGCAGTCCACACTTCTCGAATACCACCATTTCACACCGTACACTAGTTTCGAAATTAACTATAAAGTGTAAGTTTACCTCAAAATTAATAAAATTTTGTAACCTAAAAATACGCTGTGGGATTTGAACCGGCAACCTTCCAATTCAGAGTCAGCAGTCCACACTACTCAACTACCACCATTTCACACCGTACACTAGTTTCGAAATTAACTATAAATTTGAAGTTAACCTCAAAATTAATAAAATTTTGTAACCTAACAATACGCTGTGGGATTTGAACCTGCAACCTTCCGATTCAGAGTCAGTAGTCCACACCTCTCGACTACCAGAATTTCACACCATACACTAGTTTCAAAAATAATTTTAAAGTTTAAGTTGACCTCAAAATTAATAAAATTTTGTAACCTAAAAATACGCTGTGGGATTTGAACCTGCAACCTTCCGATTCAGAGTCAGCAGTCCACACTACTCGACTACCACCATTTCACACTGTACACTTGTTTCGAAATTAATTTTAAAGTTTAGGTTGACCTCAAAATTAATAAAATTTTGTAACCTAAAAATACGCTGTGGGATTTGAACCTGCTACCTTCCGATTCAGAGTCAGCAGTCCAAACTACTCGACTAACACCATTTCACATTGTACACTAGTTTCGAAATTAACTATAAAGTTTAAGTTTACCTCAAAATTAATAAAATTTTGTAACCTAAAAATACGCTGTGGGATTTGAACCTGCTACCTTCCAATTCAGAGTCAGCAGTCCACACTACTCAACTACCACCATTTCACACCGTACACTAGTTTCGAAATTAACTATAAAGTTTAAGTTAACCTCAAAATTAATAAAATTTTGTAACCTAAAAATACGCTGTGGGATTTGAACCTGCAACCTTCCGATTCAGAGTCAGCAGTCCACACTACTCGACTACCACCATTTCACACCTTACACTAGTTTCAAAATTAACTATAAAGTTTAAGTTGACCTCAAAATTAATAAAATTTTGTAACCTAAAAATACGCTGTGGGATTTGAACCTGCAACCTTCCGATTCAGAGTTAGCAGTCCACACCTCTCGACTACCGCCATTTCACACCGTACACTAGTTTCGAATTTAACTATAAAATTTAAGTTGACCTCAAAATTAATAAAATTTTGTAACTTAAAAATACACTGTGGGATTTGAACCTGCAACCTTCCGATTCAGAGTCAGCAGTCCACACAACTCGACTACCACCATTTCACACCGTACACTAGTTTCAAAATTAACTATCAAATTTAAGTTGACCTCAAAATAAATAAAATTTTGTAACTTAAAAATACGCTGTGGGATTTGAACCTGCAACCTTCCGATTCAGAGTTAGCAGTCCACACTACTCGACTAACACCATTTCACACTGTACACTAGTTTCGAAATTAACTACAAAATTTAAGTAAACTTCAAAATTAATAAAATTTTGTAACCTAAAAATACGCTGTGGGATTTGAACCTGCAACCTTCCGATTCAGAGTCAGCAGTCCACACTTCTCAACTACCACCATTTCACACCGTACACTAGTTTCGAAATTAACTATAAAGTTTAAGTTGACCTCAAAAATAATAAAATTTTGTAACCTAAAAATACACTGTGGGATTTGAACCTGCAACCTTCCGATTCAGAGTTAGCAGTCCACACCTCTCGACTACCACCATTTCACACTGTACACTAGTTTCGAATTTAACTTTAAAATTTAAGTTGACTTCAAAATTAATAAAATTTTGTAACTTAAAAATACGCTGTGGGATTTGAACCTGCAACCTTCCGATTCAGAGTCATCAGTCCACACCACTCGACTACCACCATTCCACACCGTACACTAGTTTCTAAATTTACTATAAAGTTTAAGTTGACCTCAAAATTAATAAAATTTTATAACCTAAAAATACGCTGTGGGATTTGAACCTGCAACCTTCCGATTCAGAGTTAGCAGTCCACACCTCTCAACTACCGCCATTTCACACCGTACACTAGTTTCGAATTTAACTATAAAATTTAAGTTGACCTCAAAATTAATAAAATTTTGTAACTTAAAAATACGCTGTGGGATTTGAACCTGCAACCTTCCGATTCAGAGTCAGCAGTCCACACAACTCGACTACCACCATTTCACACCGTACACTAGTTTCAAAATTAACTATCAAATTTAAGTTGACCTCAAAATAAATAAAATTTTGTAACTTAAAAATACGCTGTGGGATTTGAACCTGCAACCTTCCGATTCAGAGTCAGCAGTCCACACAACTCGACTACCACCATTTCACACCATACACTAGTTTCGAATTTAACTACAAAATTTAAGTAAACTTCAAAATTAATAAAATTTTGTAACCTAAAAATACGCTGTGGGATTTGAACCTGCAACCTTCCGATTCAGAGTCAGCAGTCCACACTTCTCGACTACCACCATTTCACACCGTACACTAGTTTCGAAATTAACTATAAAGTTTAAGTTGACCTCAAAATAAATAAAATTTTGTAACCTAAAAATACACTGTGGGATTTGAACCTGCAACCTTCCGATTCAGAGTCAGCAGTCCACACCTCTCGACTACCACCATTTCACACCGTACACTAGTTTCGAAATTAACTATAAAGTTTAAGTTGACCTCAAAAATAATATAATTTTGTAACCTAAAAATACGCTGTGGGATTTGAACCTGCAACCTTCCAAGTCAGAGTCAGCAGTCCACACCTCTGGACTACCACAATTTCACACCGTACACTAGTTTCGAAATTAACTATAAAGTTTAAGTTGACCTCAAAAATAATATAATTTTGTAACCTAAAAATACGCTGTGGGATTTGAACCTGCAACCTTCCAAGTCAGAGTCAGCAGTCCACACCTCTTGACTACCACCATTTCACACCGTACACTAGTTTCGAAATTAACTATAAAGTTTAAGTTTACCTCAAAATTAATAAAATTTTGTAACCTAAAAATACGCTGTGGGATTTGAACCTGCAACCTTCCAATTCAGAGTCAGCAGTCCACACTACTCAACTACCACCATTTCACACCTTACACTAGTTTCAAAATTAACTATAAAGTTGAAGTTAACCTCAAAATTAATAAAATTTCGTAACCTAAAAATACGCTGTGGGATTTGAACCTGCAACCTTCCGATTCAGAGTCAGCAGTCCACACAACTCGACTACCACCATTTCACACCTTACACTAGTTTCAAAAATAATTTTAAAGTTTAAGTTGACCTCAAAATTAATAAAATTTTGTAACCTAAAAATACGCTGTGGGATTTGAACCTGCAATCTTCCAATTCAGAGTCAGCAGTCCACACTACTCAACTACCACCATTTCACACTGTACACTTGTTTCGAAATTAATTTTAAAGTTTAGGTTGACCTCAAAATTAATAAAATTTTGTAACCTAAAAATACACTGTGGGATTTGAACCTGCTACCTTCCAATTCAGAGTCAGCAGTCCACACTACTCGACTACCACCATTTCACACTGTACACTAGTTTCGAAATTAACTATCAAGTTTAAGTTGACTTCAAAATAAATAAAATTTTGTAACTTAAAAATACGCTGTGGGATTTGAACCTGCAACCTTCCGATTCAGAGTCAGCAGTCCACACAACTCGACTACCACCATTTCACACCATACACTAGTTTCGAATTTAACTACAAAATTTAAGTAAACTTCAAAATTAATAAAATTTTGTAACCTAAAAATACGCTGTGGGATTTGAACCTGCAACCTTCCAATTCAGAGTCAGCAGTCCACACTTCTCGACTACCACCATTTCACACCTTACACTAGTTTCGAAATTAACTATAAAGTTTAAGTTGACCTCAAAATTAATAAAATTTTGTAACCTAAAAATACGCTGTGGGATTTGAACCTGCAACCTTCCGATTCAGAGTTAGCAGTCCACACCTCTCGACTACCACCATTTCACACCGTACACTAGTTTCGAATTTAACTATAAAATTTAAGTTGACCTCAAAATTAATAAAATTTTGTAACCTAAAAATACGCTGTGGGATTTGAACCTGCAACCTTCCGATTCAGAGTCAGCAGTCCACACAACTCGACTACCACCATTTCACACCTTACACTAGTTTCAAAATTAACTATAAAGTTTAAGTTGACCTCAAAATAAATAAAATTTTGTAACTTAAAAATATGCTGTGGGATTTGAACCTGCAACCTTCCGATTCAGAGTCAGCAGTCCAAACTACTCGACTAACACCATTTCACATTGTACACTAGTTTCGAAATTAACTATAAAGTTTAAGTTTACCTCAAAATTAATAAAATTTTGTAACCTAAAAATACGCTGTGGGATTTGAACCTGCAACCTTCCGATTCAGAGTCAGCAGTCCACACTACTCAACTACCACCATTTCACACCGTACACTAGTTTCGAAATTAACTATAAAGTTTAAGTTGACCTCAAAATTAATAAAATTTTGTAACCTAAAAATACATTGTGGGATTTGAACCTGCCACCTTCCGATTCAGAGTTAGCAGTCCACACCTCTCAACTACCACCATTTCACACCTTACACTAGTTTCAAAATTTACTATAAAGTTTAAGTTGACCTCAAAATTAATAAAATTTTGTAACCTAAAAATACGCTGTGGGATTTGAACCTGCAACCTTCCGATTCAGAGTCAGCAGTCCACACCACTCGACTACCACCATTTCACACTGTACACTAGTTTCAAAATTAACTATAAAGTTTAAGTTGACCTCAAAATTAATAAAATTTCGTAACCTAAAATTACGCTGTGGGATTTGAACCTGCAACCTTCCGATTCAGAGACAGCAGTCCACACCACTCGACAACCACAATTTCACAACGTACACTAGTTTCGAATTAACTATAAAGTTTAAGTTGACCTCAAAATAAATAAAATTTTGTAGCCTAAAAATACGCTGTGGGATTTGAACCTGCAACCTTCCGATTCAGAGACAGCAGTCCACACCACTTGACTACCACAATTTCACACTGTACAGTAGTTTCAAAATTAACTATAAAGTTTAAGTTGACCTCAAAATTAATAAAATTTCGTAACCTAAAAATACGCTGTGGGATTTGAACCTGCAACCTTCCAATTCAGAGTCAGCAGTCCACACCACTTGACTTCCACAATTTCACACTGTACACTAGTTTCAAAATTAACTATAAAGTTTAAGTTGACCTCAAAATTAATAAAATTTTGTAACCTAAAAATACGCTGTGGGATTTGAACCTGCAACCTTCCAATTCAGAGTCAGCAGTCCACACTACTCGACTACCACCATTTCACACTGTACACTAGTTTCGAAATTAACTATAAAGTTTAAGTTTACCTCAAAATTAATAAAATTTTGTAACCTAAAAATACGCTGTGGGATTTGAACCTGCAACCTTCCGATTCAGAGTCAGCAGTCCACACCTCTCGACTACCACCATTTCACACCGTACACTAGTTTCGAAATTAACTATAAAGTTTAAGTTGACCTCAAAATTTATATTATTTCATAACCTAAAAATACACTGTGGGATTTGAACCTGCAACCTTCCGATTCATAGTCAGCAGTCCACACCACTCGACTACCACAGTTTCACGACGTACACTAGTTTCGAAATTAACTATATAGTTTAAGTTGACCTCAAAATTAATAACATTTTGTAAAATTACGCTGTGGGATTTGAACCTGCTACCTTCCAATTCAAAGTCAGCAGTCCACACCAATCGACTACCACAATTTCACACTGTACACTAGTTTCGAAATTAACTATAAAGTTTAAGTTGACCTCAAAATTAATAAAATTTTGTAACCTAAAAATACGCTGTGGGATTTGAACCTGCAACCTTCCGATTCAGAGTTAGCAGTCCACACCTCTCGACTACCACCATTTCACACCGTACACTAGTTTCGAATTTAACTATAAAGTTTAAGTTGACTTCAAAATTAATAAAATTTTGTAACCTAAAAATACGCTGTGGGATTTGAACCTGCAACCTTCCGATTCAGAGTTAGCAGTCCACACCTCTCGACTACCACCATTTCACACCGTACACTAGTTTCGAATTTAACTATAAAATTTAAGTTGACTTCAAAATTAATAAAATTTTGTAACCTAAAAATACGCTGTGGGATTTGAACCTGCAACCTTCCGATTCAGAGTCAGCAGTCCACACTACTCGACTACCACCATTTCACACCGTACACTAGTTTCGAAATTAACTATAAAGTTTAAGTTGACCTCAAAATTAATAAAATTTTGTAACCTAAAAATACGCTGTGGGATTTGAACCTGCAACCTTCCGATTCAGAGTCAGCAGTCCACACCTCTCAACTACCACCATTTCACACCGTACACTAGTTTCGAAATTAACTATAAAGTTTAAGTTGACCTCAAAATTAATAAAATTTTGTAACCTAAAAATACGCTGTGGGATTTGAACCTGCAACCTTCCAATTCAGAGTCAGCAGTCCACACTACTCGACTACCACCATTTCACACCTTACACTAGTTTCAAAATTAACTATAAAGTTTAAGTTGACCTCAAAATAAATAAAATTTTGTAACTTAAAAATATGCTGTGCGATTTGAACCTGCAACCTTCCGATTCAGAGTTAGCAGTCCACACCTCTCGACTACCACCATTTCACACCGTACACTAGTTTCGAATTTAACTATAAAATTTAAGTTGACTTCAAAATTAATAAAATTTTGTAACCTAAAAATACGCTGTGGGATTTGAACCTGCAACCTTCCGATTCAGAGTCAGCAGTCCACACTACTCAACTACCACCGTTTCACACCGTACACTAGTTTCGAAATTAACTATAAAGTTTAAGTTTACCTCAAAATTAATAAAATTTTGTAACCTAAAAATACGCTGTGGGATTTGAACCTGCAACCTTCCAATTCAGAGTCAGCAGTCCACACTACTCAACTACCACCATTTCACACCATACACTAGTTTCGATATTACCTATAAAGTTTAAGTTGACCTCAAAATTAATAAAATTTTGTAACCTAAAAATACGCTGTGGGATTTGAACCTGCAACCTTCCGATTCAGAGTTAGCAGTCCACACCTCTCGACTACCACCATTTCACACCTTACACTAGTTTCAAAATTAACTATAAAGTTTTAGTTGACCTCAAAATAAATAAAATTTTGTAACTTAAAAATACG
Organism: Patiria pectinifera; assembly: GCA_029964075.1. Classification (NCBI taxonomy): domain Eukaryota; kingdom Metazoa; phylum Echinodermata; class Asteroidea; order Valvatida; family Asterinidae; genus Patiria; species Patiria pectinifera. The sequence goes on from CM057134.1 coordinate 9,302,376, forward strand.
CTGTGGGATTTGAACCTGCAACCTTCCAATTCAGAGTCAGCAGTCCACACTACTCGACTACCACCATTTCACACTGTACACTAGTTTCGAAATTAACTATAAAGTTTAAGTTGACCTCAAAATTAATAAAATTTTGTAACCTAAAAATACGCTGTGGGATTTGAACCTGCAACCTTCCAATTCAGAGTCAGCAGTCCACACTACTCGACTACCACCATTTCACACTGTACACTAGTTTCGAAATTAACTATCAAGTTTAAGTTGACCTCAAAATTAATAAAATTTTGTAACCTAAAAATACGCTGTGGGATTTGAACCTGCAACCTTCCGATTCAGAGTCAGCAGTCCACACAACTCGACTACCACCATTTCACACCGTACACTAGTTTCAAAATTAACTATAAAGTTTATGTTAACCTCAAAATTAATAAAATTTTGTAACCTAAAAATACGCTGTGGGATTTGAACCTGCAACCTTCCGATTCAGAGTCAGCAGTCCACACAACTCGACTACCACCATTTCACACCGTACACTAGTTTCAAAATTAACTATAAAGTTTAAGTTGACCTCAAAATTAATAAAATTTTGTAACCTAAAAATACACTGTGGGATTTGAACCTGCAACCTTCCGATTCAGAGTCAGCAGTCCACACCTCTGGACTACCAGAATTTCACACCGTACACTAGTTTCGAAATTAATTTTAAAGTTTAAGTTGACCTCAAAATTAATAAAATTTTGTAACCTAAAAATACGCTGTGGGATTTGAACCTGCAACCTTCCGATTCAGAGTCAGCAGTCCACACTACTTGACTACCACCATTTCACACCGTACACTAGTTTCAAATTTAACTACAAAATTTAAGTTGACTTTAAAATTAATAAAATTTTGTAACCTAAAAATACGCTGTGGGATTTGAACCTGCAACCTTCCGATTCAGAGTCAGCAGTCCACACTACTCGACTACCACCATTTCACACTGTACACTAGTTTCGAAATTAACTATCAAGTTTAAGTTGACTTCAAAATAAATAAAATTTTGTAACTTAAAAATACGCTGTAGGATTTGAACCTGCAACCTTCCGATTCAGAGTCAGCAGTCCACACTTCTCGACTACCACCATTTCACACCGTACACTAGTTTCGAAATTAACTATAAAGTTTAAGTTGACCTCAAAAATAATAAAATTTTGTAACCTAAAAATACACTGTGGGATTTGAACCTGCAACCTTCCGATTCAGAGTCAGCAGTCCACACTTCTCGACTACCACCATTTCACACCGTACACTAGTTTCGAAATTAACTATAAAGTTTAAGTTGACCTCAAAAATAATATAATTTTGTAACCTAAAAATACGCTGTGGGATTTGAACCTGCAACCTTCCAAGTCAGAGTCAGCAGTCCACACATCTCGACTACCACCATTTCACACCTTACACTAGTTTCGAAATTAACTATAAAGTTTAAGTTGACCTCAAAAATAATATAATTTTGTAACCTAAAAATACGCTGTGGGATTTGAACCTGCAACCTTCCAAGTCAGAGTCAGCAGTCCACACCTCTTGACTACCACAATTTCACACCGTACACTAGTTTCGAAATTAACTATAAAGTTTAAGTTTACCTCAAAATTAATAAAATTTTGTAACCTAAAAATACGCTGTGGGATTTGAACCTGCAACCTTCCAATTCAGAGTCAGCAGTCCACACTACTCAACTACCACCATTTCACACCGTACACTAGTTTCGAAATTAACTATAAAGTTGAAGTTAACCTCAAAATTAATTAAATTTCGTAACCTAAAAATACGCTGTGGGATTTGAACCTGCAACCTTCCAATTCAGAGTCAGCAGTCCACACCTCTCGACTACCAGAATTTCACACGGTACACTAGTTTCGAAAATAATTTTAAAGTTTAAGTTGACCTCAAAATTAATAAAATTTTGTAACCTAAAAATACGCTGTGGGATTTGAACCTGCTACCTTCCAATTCAGAGTCAGCAGTCCACACTACTCGACTACCACCATTTCACACTGTACACTTGTTTCGAAATTAATTTTAAAGTTTAGGTTGACCTCAAAATTAATAAAATTTTGTAACCTAAAAATACGCTGTGGGATTTGAACCTGCTACCTTCCAATTCAGAGTCAGCAGTCCACACTACTCGACTACCACCATTTCACATTGTACACTAGTTTCGAAATTAACTATAAAGTTTAAGTTTACCTCAAAATTAATAAAATTTTGTAACCTAAAAATACGCTGTGGGATTTGAACCAGCAACCTTCCAATTCAGAGTCAGCAGTCCACACTACTCAACTACCACCATTTCACACCTTACACTAGTTTCGAAATTAACTATAAAGTTGAAGTTAACCTCAAAATTAATAAAATTTCGTAACCTAAAAATACGCTGTGGGATTTGAACCTGCAACCTTCCCATTCAGAGTCAGCAGTCCACACAACTCGACTACCACCATTTCACACCTTACACTAGTTTCAAAAATAATTTTAAAGTTTAAGTTGACCTCAAAATTAATAAAATTTTGTAACCTAAAAATACGCTGTGGGATTTGAACCTGCAACCTTCCGATTCAGAGTTAGCAGTCCACACCTCTCGACTACCGCCATTTCACACCGTACACTAGTTTCGAATTTAACTATAAAATTTAAGTTGACCTCAAAATTAATAAAATTTTGTAACTTAAAAATACACTGTGGGATTTGAACCTGCAACCTTCCGATTCAGAGTCAGCAGTCCACACAACTCGACTACCACCATTTCACACCGTACACTAGTTTCAAAATTAACTATCAAATTTAAGTTGACCTCAAAATAAATAAAATTTTGTAACTTAAAAATACGCTGTGGGATTTGAACCTGCAACCTTCCGATTCAGAGTTAGCAGTCCACACTACTCGACTAACACCATTTCACACTGTACACTAGTTTCGAAATTAACTACAAAATTTAAGTAAACTTCAAAATTAATAAAATTTTGTAACCTAAAAATACGCTGTGGGATTTGAACCTGCAACCTTCCGATTCAGAGTCAGCAGTCCACACTTCTCAACTACCACCATTTCACACCGTACACTAGTTTCGAAATTAACTATAAAGTTTAAGTTGACCTCAAAAATAATAAAATTTTGTAACCTAAAAATACACTGTGGGATTTGAACCTGCAACCTTCCGATTCAGAGTCAGCAGTCTACACTTCTCGACTACCACCATATCACACCGTACACTAGTTTCGAAATTAACTATAAAGTTTAAGTTGACCTCAAAAATAATAAAATTTTGTAACCTAAAAATACGCTGTGGGATTTGAACCTGCAACCTTCCGATTCAGAGTCAGCAGTCCACACCACTCAACTGCTACAATTCACACCGTACACTAGTTTCGAAATTAACTATAAAGTTTAAGTTTACCTCAAAATTAATAAAATTTTGTAACCTAAAAATACGCTGTGGGATTTGAACCGGCAACCTTCCAATTCAGAGTCAGCAGTCCACACTACTCAACTACCACCATTTCACACCGTACACTAGTTTCGAAATTAACTATAAATTTGAAGTTAACCTCAAAATTAATAAAATTTTGTAACCTAAAAATACGCTGTGGGATTTGAACCTGCAACCTTCCGATTCAGAGTCAGTAGTCCACACCTCTCGACTACCAGAATTTCACACCATACACTAGTTTCAAAAATAATTTTAAAGTTTAAGTTGACCTCAAAATTAATAAAATTTTGTAACCCAAAAATACGCTGTGGGATTTGAACCTGCAATCTTCCAATTCAGAGTCAGCAGTCCACACTACTCGACTACCACCATTTCACACTGTACACTTGTTTTGAAATTAATTTTAAAGTTTAGGTTGACCTCAAAATTAATAAAATTTTGTAACCTAAAAATACGCTGTGGGATTTGAACCTGCTACCTTCCAATTCAGAGTCAGCAGTCCACACTACTCGACTACCACCATTTCACATTGTACACTAGTTTCGAAATTAACTATAAAGTTGAAGTTAACCTCAAAATTAATAAAATTTTGTAACCTAAAAATACGCTGTGGGATTTGAACCTGCTACCTTCCAATTCAGAGTCAGCAGTCCACACTACTCAACTACCACCATTTCACACCGTACACTAGTTTCGAAATTAACTATAAAGTTGAAGTTAACCTCAAAATTAATAAAATTTCGTAACCTAAAAATACGCTGTGGGATTTGAACCTGCAACCTTCCGATTCAGAGTCAGCAGTCTTGTATTGAAATTAATTTTAAAGTTTAAGTTGACCTCAAAATTAATAAAATTTTGTAACCTAAAAATACGCTGTGGGATTTGAACCTGCTACCTTCCAATTCAGAGTCAGCAGTCCACACTACTCGACTACCACCATTTCACACCGTACACTCGTTTCGAATTTAACTACAAAATTTAAGTAAACTTCAAAATTAATAAAATTTTGTAACCTAAAAATACGCTGTGGGATTTGAACCTGCAACCTTCCGATTCAGAGTTAGCAGTCCACACTACTCGACTAACACCATTTCACACTGTACACTAGTTTCGAAATTAACTATAAAGTTTAAGTTTACCTCAAAATTAATAAAATTTCATAACCTAAAAATACGCTGTGGGATTTGAACCTGCAACCTTCCGATTCAGAGTTAGCAGTCCACACTACTCGACTAACACCATTTCACACTGTACACTAGTTTCGAAATTAACTATAAAGTTTAAGATTACCTCAAAATTAATAAAATTTCGTAACCTATAAATACGCTGTGGGATTTGAACCTGCAACCTTCCAATTCAGAGTTAGCAGTCCACACCTCTCGACTACCACCATTTCACACCGTACACTAGTTTCAAATTTAACTACAAAATTTAAGTAAACTTCAAAATTAATAAAATTTTGTAACCTAAAAATACGCTGTGGGATTTGAACCTGCAACCTTCCGATTCAGAGTCAGCAGTCCACACTTCTCGACTACCACCATTTCACACTGTACACTAGTTTCGAAATTAATTATAAAATTTAAGTTGACTTAAAAATTAATAAAATTTTGTAACTAAATACGCTGTGGGATTTGAACCTGCAACCTTCCGATTTAGAGTCAGCAGTCCACACCTCTCGACTACCACCATTTCACACTGTACACTATTTTCAAAATTAACTTTAAAGTTTAAGTTGACCTGAAATTTATAAAATTTCATAACCTAAAAATACGCTGTGGGATTTGAACCTACAACCTTCCGATTCAGAGTCAGCAGTCCACATATCTCAACTACCACCATTTCACACTGTACACTAGTTTCGAATTTAACTATAAAATTTAAGTTGACCTCAAAATTTATAAAATTTTGTAACTTAAAAATACACTGTGGGATTTGAACCTGCAACCTTCCGATTTAGAGTCAGCAGCCTACACCTCTCGACTACCACCATTTCACACCATACAATAGTTTCGAAATTAACTATAAAGTTTAAGTTGACCTCAAAATTAAGAAAATTTTGTAACCTAAAAATACGCTGTGGGATTTCAACCTGCAACCTTCCGATTCAGAGTCAGCAGTCCACACTACTCGACTACCACCATTTCACACCGTACACTAGTTTCGAATTTAATTATAAAATTTAAGTTGTCTTCAAAATTAATAAAATTTTGTAACTTAAAAATACACTGTGGGATTTGAACCTGCAACCTTCCAATTTAAAGTCAGCAGTCCACACCTCTCGACTACCACCATTTCACACTGTACACTAGTTTCGAAATTAACTTTAAAGTTTAAGTTGACCTCAAAATTAATAAAATTTTGTAACCTAAAAATAACACTGTGGGATTTGAACCTGCAACCTTCCGATTCAGAGTCAGCAGTCCACACCTCTCGACTACCACCATTTCACACCGTACACTAGTTTCGAAATTAACTTTAAAGTTTAAGTTGACCTCAAAATTAATAAAATTTCGTAACCTAAAAATACGCTGTGGGATTTGAACCTGCAACCTTCCGATTCAGAGTTAGCAGTCCACACCTCTGGACTACCACCATTTCACACCGTACACTTGTTTTGAATTTAACTATAAAATTTAAGTTGACTTTAAAATTAATAAAATTTTGTAACCTAAAAATACGCTGTGGGATTTGAACCTGCAACCTTCCGATTCAGAGTCAGCAGTCCACACCTCTAGACTACCACCATAGCACACCATACACTAGTTTCGAATTTAACTATAAAATTTAAGTTGACTTCAAAATTAATAAAATTTTGTAACTGAAAAATACGCTGTGAGATTGGAACCTGCAACCTTCCGATTTAGAGTCAGCAGTCCACACCTCTCGACTACCACCATTTCACACTGTACACTAGTTTCGAAATTAATTATAAAATTTAAGTTGACCTCAAAATTAATAAAATTTTGTAACCTAAACATACGCTGTGGGATTTGAACCTGCAACCTTCCGATTCAGAGTTAGCAGTCCACACCTCTCGACTACCACCATTTCACACTGTACACTATTTTCAAAATTAACTTTAAAGTTTAAGTTGACCTCAAATTTATAAAATTTCATAACCTAAAAATACGCTGTGGGATTTGAACCTACAACCTTCCGATTCAGAGTCAGCAGTCCACATATCTCAACTACCACCATTTCACACTGTACACTAGTTTCGAATTTAACTATAAAATTTAAGTTGACCTCAAAATTTATAAAATTTTGTAACTTAAAAATACACTGTGGGATTTGAACCTGCAACCTTCCGATTTAGAGTCAGCAGCCCACACCTCTCGACTACCACCATTTCACACCGTACAATAGTTTCGAAATTAACTATAAAGTTTAAGTTGACCTCAAAATTAAGAAAATTTTGTAACCTAAAAATACGCTGTGGGATTTGAACCTGCAACCTTCCGATTCAGAGTCAGCAGTCCACACTACTCGACTACCACCATTTCACACCGTACACTAGTTTCGAATTTAATCATAAAATTTAAGTTGTCTTCAAAATTAATAAAATTTTGTAACTTAAAAATACGCTGTGGGATTTGAACCTGCAACCTTCCAATTTAAAGTCAGCAGTCCACACCTCTCGACTACCACCATTTCACACTGTACACTAGTTTCGAAATTAACTTTAAAGTTTAAGTTGACCTCAAAATTAATAAAATTTTGTAACCTAAAAATAACACCGTGGGATTTGAACCTGCAACCTTCCGATTCAGAGTCAGCAGTCCACACCTCTCGACTACCACCATTTCACACCGTACACTAGTTTCGAAATTAACTTTAAAGTTTAAGTTGACCTCAAAATTAATAAAATTTCGTAACCTAAAAATACGCTGTGGGATTTGAACCTGCAACCTTCCGATTCAGAGTTAGCAGTCCACACCTCTGGACTACCACCATTTCACACCGTACACTTGTTTTGAATTTAACTATAAAATTTAAGTTGACTTTAAAATTAATAAAATTTTGTAACCTAAAAATACACTGTGGGATTTGAACCTGCAACCTTCCGATTCAGAGTCAGCAGTCCACACTACTCGACTACCACCATTTCACACTGTACACTAGTTTCGAATTTAACTATAAAATTTAAGTTGACCTCAAAATTAATAAAATTTCGTAACCTAAAAATACGCTGTGGGATTTGAACCTGCAACCTTCCGATTCAGAGTCAGCAGTCCACACGACTCGACTACACCATTTCACACCATATACTAGTTTCAAAATTAACTATCAAGTTTAAGTTGACCTCAAAATTAATAAAATATTGTAACCTAAAAATACGCTGTGGGATTTGAACCTGCAACCTTCCGATTCAGAGTCAGTAGTTCACACTACTCGACTACTACAATTCACACCGTACACTAGTTTCGAAATTAACTATAAAGTCTAAGTTGACCTCAAAATAAATAAAATTTCATAACCTAAAAAATACGATGTGAGATTTGAACCTGCAACCTTCCGATTCAGAGTCAGCAGTCCACATCACTCGACTACCACAATTTTACACCATACACATGTTTCGAAACTAACTATAAAGTTTAAGTTGACCTCAAATTGAATAAAATTTCGTAACCAACAAATACACTGTGGGAATTGAACCTGCAACCTTCAAATTCAGAGTCAGCAGTCCATACCACTCAACTACCACAATTTTACACTCTGTTTTTAGCTCAATTGAAACTTTATAGTTAAGTTCTTAACAAGTTGTTTGTGTGAAATTGGATTCGGTCTAGTGGTACGGACTGATGACTCTGAATCAGAAGGTTGGGGGTTCAAGTCCCACTGTGGGAGTTTTAGATTATCAAATTTTATTAGTTTTTAGTTCAATTGAAACTTTATAGTTAAGCTCGTAACTAGAGTTTAGTGAGAAATAGGGTTCAGTCTTGTGGTATGGACTGCTGACTCCGAATCAGAAGGTTGGTGGTTCAAGTCCCACTGTGGGAGTTTTAGATTATCAAATTTTATTAGTTTTTTAATAGTTCAATTGAAACTTTAAAGTTAAGTTCGTAACTAGTATTTAGTGTGAAATTGAATTAGGTCTAGTGGTACAGACTGATGACTCTGAATCAGAAGGTTGGGGGTTCAAGTCCCACTGTGGGAGTTTTAGATTATCAAATTTTATTAGTTTTGAGTTCAATTGGAACTTTATAGTTAAGCTCGTAACAAGAATTTAGTGTGAAATTGGATTCGGTCTAGTGGTACGGACTGATGACTCTGAATTAGAAGGTTGGGGGTTCAAGTCCCACAGTGGGAGTTTTAGATTATCAAATTTTATTAGTTTTGAGTTCAATTGAAACTTTAAAGTTAAGTTCGTAACTAGAGTTTAGTGTGAAATAGGGTTCAGTCTTGTGGTATGGACTGCTGACTCTGAATCTGAAGGTTGTGGGTTCAAGTCCTACAGTGGGATTTTTAGATTATCAATTTTTCTTGTTTTTAGTTCAATTGAAACTTTATAGTTAAGTTCATAACAAGTTGTTTGTGTGAAATTGGATTCGGTCTAGTGGTACGGACTGATGAATCTGAATCAGAAGGTTGGGGGTTCAAGTCCCACTTTGGGACTTTTAGATTATCAAATTTTATTAGTTTTGAGTTCAATTGAAACTTATTAGTTAAGTTCGTAACTAGTGTCTAGTGTGAAATTGGATTTAGCCTAGACTGATCATGCTGATGAGTCTGAATCTGAAGGTTGCTGGTTCAAGTCCCACAGTTGGAGGTTAAGATTTTAAATTTTTTATTAATTTTGAGGTCAATTGAAACTTTATAATTTTTATAACCAGTCCACACTGCTAGTCTAGCAAAAGCTAAAAAGTAAAAAAGCAAATACTTTTACCTTGAAGCAAATAGTGAAAGCATTTGCTCTCATTTTTATTCATGCAAATAAAAGTTATGCTTAAAAATACGTAGTAAAAGCAAATGCTAGTTTTTATACATACGACCGAATGTTTCAATGTTAATTATAATTGCATCGTTTTATGTTTCAGTAATAGATATAAAGTGTTTGAGGACCTACGTGGATCTGTTTGGGCCTGCAACGACTCCCATTCACTGAGCGGATTCGGGATGATCCATCGAGAACTCAAAACGATAGGAGAGAACAAGGCCAGTTTCTTTGGTAAAATTATTCATTCAGGTAAGACAAACTTCCATGAAGACTCAACTCATTAGTTCAAGTCCCCCCCCCCCCCAACTAAGCCCTCGGACAACACTGAGTGTACACTGTTTACAAAATATGTCCGGTTTTATTTAAGTGGCTTTCAGGCTTTTAGTTTTCCCTCATTTTAATGGTGGTCCCTCAGTTGAGATGTTGTCTTCAAACGTTGTTTTGTCAAAGCCATCGGGGAAGAATATTTTTGGCGTGCTGTTGGAAAGAACCAATTTCAAACTTTTGTTCTTGTGAAAATCCTGTTGCGTGACATCACAGCCTGTGTTGTGATGTGAATGAGTTCTACCTGATTGATAAACGTGACCCGACTCAGAGGTGGCATGTCTTGGTGACAGTCCCTCGCTTGTCAGTTGGTACAGAATGTCATTTGGTGACAAGTGAACGTCCTTATCCAAAGTCAAGGAGTCATGTCCCACAGTATCTCCGGGGTTATCCACGATGCCGCGGCTCCGAATCCTCCTCAGACGTTATCGTCATGACGACTGTCTGCTCCATGTTCCCAAGGGTGCCCTCCGAGGACGACATCATGGCCATGTGTGAGATGTCCTGTGATTGGTCGGCCAGGTCTGGTACCAAGACTGTAGACTCAGCTGCAGATTCCTCGGGGGCTGATTTGGATAATGCGCAGGCCTGAGAGTACAGTCGTAGCTGTGCTAGATGGTGGTGCAGCAGCTGGGTGTGCTCCTCAGACATGTGTTGCAGTAACTCTTGCAAAATGGACTGGTTCTCGCTGTCGTTGGTTAGACGTTTCAAACTGGACGTGTGAATCATGGACAGCTGCTGCTTGAGTGACATGTTTGTGTTGGACAAATACTCAACCTGGAGGGCAAGACGGATGGGCAGAGAAATTATTTGTTTACAGATGGAATTTTAATAGACCAATCCATTAGGCTCTGTCCCATGATGTGTAACCAATCACAACCATGACAGCGCACACCAAAGTCTGACATTTATGCACTTTATGATGTGTGCAGTTGGAGCATGAATGCTTAAGAAGGCACATGTGTTGTTACCCAGTTATTTAGTGCAACTAGAGTATGAGTGAAACCATGAATCCTCTACACAAGGATAAACGACACATCTGAGCTTGTGTACAAAATGTGTGCAACGGTTTGTCTGCATTTATCATAAGCAGCGTCAGCGCATAGAACAACGTAGAACGTGTAGAAAATGTAGAGCAATGACAACAACAGTGCACACCATGATCGCCCACAGCCATGACAGCTGGCATCCTGACAGAAATCTGACCACTGAAAGAACGCAGTCGCATTAGTGTGCCTGCATTAGTTCTGATCAAGGTATGTCCCCCCTCCCTCTTTTGAGAAGCGATTGACGCCCTTGGTACCTGTTGCATGCAGGGAACAAGATCCAAACTCATTCTTAGACCAAGACCAGATGGAATGCCCACTCACCTTTGTACGAAGCCTTTCTATAGTGCTTTTCATCCTGTGCTCTGTCTGGGCCCACGTGGTCCGCTCCTCCTCAAGAGTCTTCTCCAGACTTTCCTTCTCCTGCAGCAGCAGCGACAAGTTGTGCTCTATGTAGCAAGTCTCGTCCTCCAAATCCTCTTTGCTTCCTTCGTCTGGTATTTCAATAAGGACAACTGTTTACGAGAGGGAAAGGTTGAGTAATTATCCTGGATAATGATTCCTGTAATAATGAAAGTCGGTCATCAAAAGGTCACTCCAGGTGTGGGCTACACAAAGAGGGGAAATGATGGGAGGAGTTTATGGAGTAGAAAGGTCGACATATATGTTGCGCTTGAATGGGACAGATAATATGTAGCGGTAAAAACAGGATACAGGCAAGAAAGTCCCCAGTGATGCAGTGTGTCAAGAACATGTAATTCCTTGTAACTGGGTGCAAGCAATCACTCACTTTTTCAAACCGTATTCCTAACATTAGGTGGGCAAGGTGAAGGACAAATGCCAATATTTAATTAATTGTTGAAGTCAGCTCTCAAAATGTACTACCACCCTGACTTATTAGATTTTTTTTTTGCGTAGAACCTTCCTGAATCCTCCAAAATTCAATCAACTTAAATAACGCCAATGGCACACCCTTTGCACCTTGTAATTTCAATTTGTAAAATCCACTGTCAATATTGGCCCTCATCCACCCCAACCCCCTAAAAAAATGCTGAACTTTTGGTTGTTGTTTTATTTATTTTATTGACCAAACAAATGCAGGAGTGAAGACAACTGTATTAAACATGCTGTTGTCTACCCATTCCCTTCTTCCATATGGATTCACGATATATCAATTGAAAACAAAGTGGGGGGGTGGGGTGGGGGTGGGGGAAGAGTTCTTCCTCTCATCAAATGCCTTCCCCTTGGCTTTTTGGTCAGCTTCTTCTAATTATCCTTCACTGCTGGTGGCATTATCCACCTTCACCTCTGGGTAGATGCTGAAGGGTTAATATTCTTACCATCTTACCTTCCCCATTGGCAGTGCTCTGGCTCGGATCATTGATGCAGGCGTACTGGTACTCGATCTGCGGCTGCTGCCCGTCAGTCTGCTCATAGCCCTGGGGACGATGTGTCTGTCTCCAATGGCTGCTGTGACTGGGGGACTATGAGGTGTGTTACCAGGCTGGTACTGTTGGGTGCTGGGTCAGTGTATGTGGTGAAGATCTGGTTGAAATCCTGGGTAAAAATGGTGGAGTGAAGTCGTTAAGGTTGATAAAATGAGACTAAAACCTGCAGGGTTGCAAAAGATTCAATTTACGACACAAACGTACAGTGATAAATTTAGGTTCACAATTAATTGTTTTAAAAGGCATGAAGTGTTGGCATCTGATATAATCCACCCAAATCCTTGTAGAACTACCATACCTGCTCACAAGGTACATAAATTCAAACTGATTAAATTTATTTCATGTTTTTTTTTTTTCATGCAGATTATACAAGGGGACCATTACATCACACCAACGGCATACTCAGTTGTCTTGAAGCAGCACTGAAACTGTGGATGTTCAAAAAATAAGTGCATTTTCAAACACTTTTAACCCCAAAGGTGTGTCTAATCATTCTCAAAAGAATGGATACTTGAGTCAAATGTTTGATTGTGAAATTTATTTCAGGGAGTCTTCTGACCCTAAATCTCTAGCATGATTTACTAGGAACCATACCCATCCTGGCAAATTCCAACACCATATGGGAAACTGCACACACACACATACTTCTGACTTAGTTTAGGGGTACTGTACCCATCCTGACAGAATCCAACAAAACATGGTGTTGGGGTTTCACGGGTAGCATGACCTGTGAAGAGAAAGTGAAAAACATTGTCCTTTGGCTTAACCTAAAACATATTTCTGGGATCCAGTCACAAGTATGCGAGCGCTTGGTCTTGTTCCCAAATGCAAACTCACCCCCAAAGTTGATGCCTTTATCCACGTGCTTAACCCTGTAGTGCGCCTTGAGGAGAATCTCATCAGTGAAGAGACTGTCCTGGGAGCAGAATGGACAGTGCAGATGCGGAGCCTTCATCAAGGAGTGGCTACACTCCCTGTCTGTGCATTGTATGGGTGTCCAGTCTGCCTCAGCGCCTTTCATCCGCACTGATGGATGCGCCTACAGATTTTGCAGAAAAAAAACATGAGAAAAACTGTCAAGTAAACATGTATGATGTAAAAAAAAAAGGGGAATGTATAAAACGGCTACACAAATAAAATCAGTAGAAAATCTCATTTTCTACTCAAATCCAAATCTTCACAGCAGTTTTCAAAGTGGTAGTTCATAAAAACCAGGCATAAAACATTTAACAAAGAAACCACTCGCAGATGGGATCTCTTTTGAGGCGGTGGAAGAGGTTTTAGAAGGCTTTCTTGAAGAGCCAACAGTCACCTCGGAAAGAATGTTGCAACCTGACGCTACTTCAGCGGTTGTGTAAAAAGTCTATGGAGAGTCAAAAAAAAATTCAGTATTTCCTAACAAAATTGGAAATGTTTCTCAGTCCCAGATTCATGTTTTATCATTTTTCCAATGACTGACCTTCATTGAGATGATTTATGAGGGGAAAAGCAGCATCAGGTTGCAACATTCTTCCATCACCTCTGATGCTGAACCAACACAAGGAAGTGATGTAGAATAGTAGGGAGTACTGAGTACTACCCTAGCAGTCACTCCTAGAACTATGATGCTCCGCGTAGCGGAGCCTCATGGACAGAGAACCTCGCAAAATTGTTAGCTACTACAAAACACCAACTAAGTACAAAAACGTTCATCAAAACAGAGACATTTTCCACAATTTGCCAATGAACTCCATGCAATACCTCATGACATACATTGTACGCACGTAAGTTGCGCCTAACAAACATCGCTGGATTCTGTCGGTTTTTAGGCCAAAATGATGAAAAAATATGCCCTTTCCGCACTGAGTCAACCTGACTCTTGAAACGTGTATGCAGATTTGGTCGATTGATGATTTTCGGTTCGCTCGGAGCACGCCGCAAGCAAATGATACGCTCATGCGTACAAGTGCAAGTACCGACCCCCCCGCGGCGTGCTCCGAGCGAACCGAAAATCAGTGATCGATCATTATCTTTGCGCACGTTTCTAGTGTCAGGTTGGCTCAGTGCAAAAAGGGCATATTTTTCGTCATTTTGGCCTAAAAACCGACAGAATCCACCGATGTTTGTTAGGTGCAACTTACACGAGTATCCTCTACTCACCATAATTGAGGCAGATAACGCTTGCATTAAAACATGCGCGTGTTGTCCAACGCAAATTGAATGCGAGTGCGTCAAAACATATCCTGGTTGTTTTTGTTGGACTGACAATATGTGATGGTCATTCATTCATTCATTCATTCATTCTTTATTATTTTTACCACATCTCATTTCATTATGTGACAAGGCATAAATACATACATGTAGTTTTGGGTATTATAAAGTTCAAGCTTGTTTTACAAAATATATTTATACACTTTGGGCGCATTATTTTCTAATTAGAGATGGTGGAAGGGGATCCCCAAAAAGCGGAGCTTGTCGAGTAGGGATCCCCTTTAATAACATAGATTAATACAAACATTTAATGAGAAACAAATGAAAAACAATTGAACGTATACATTTTAAATTGTCATGAGGGATTGTGCTGCAATTAACCATTTTGTGGGGTTCTGTGTCTATGCGGCTCCGCTCACGCGGAGCATCATAGTTCTAGGAGTAACCGAATACCGTAGCAGCAGCCATTCAATATTCATTGTGAAGTGTCCGGAAACTGGACAATTTCACATTTTGCTTTCTTAAAATTATTTTTGCGGCGAGGTGTCCAACTCCATCTAAAGAATATAAACAATTTTCCACAATCTCTTGGGTACCTACCACATGATAGCCATTTTCAATAACTCCTCTGTCTTGAATAATCACATAAATTCTGGGGGGAGGGGGGATTCAAGGGGGAAAACTCAAAAACATTGATCCCCCGATCCCCATCCATGGTCAGCGTAAACAGCGCCCTCCAGAAAAACAAAAAAACAAAACATGGGTTTAAAGGGTTTTGAAATTTCGATTCATTCCCAGATGCGGCTTTGTCTACTATAATTATCTGAAGATTATGAAATTTCCACGCAGCTACTCAGAAAGCGTCAGTTGTCAAATAAGAATAGACAAATTTGTATTATTTGGCTTCCGTTACGGGAGACGTATGCGTCTCGTTAAAAAAAGAAGGATGCCAGTTCAATATATGAACCTGAAGCAGTTGAGATCTGCGATGGAGGCCGATGTTTCGAAAGAGCTTGCATGCCCATCGAACGACACATGAGGGCAGCATTCAACAACATAAACATGCGACTGTACGTCGCTGTCTTCCGAGCCGAGTGGCTGAAACTGTACCCGTTGTTACCTTTGCCACTTTCTTAATACAGGTACGTCAGTGTTACTAATTTTATTTAACCATTTAATAAATGGTAACATTAATTTGGTTGTTTATATTAGCTATTGGTGAAATCTGCATTATTGTATTTAGTGAAACGTACTGCAAGAAGTGGCCATAGACAGCGAATGCACTTGTCTTCTAAGCTTGTATGAAGCGTGGAAGGGGAGTGGGCATCCATAGCCACGGCACGGCGCGCTGAATCGTACAAGACAAGCCAAGAGAGGAAAATCGCTGAGTTTCGTGAGTCGCAAAAATCCGCTCAAAATTGCAAAACGCGTGTCATTATAATTGAGGAAAAAACTGCTTTGATTGTGAAGGTCGCATGATTTTTGACGCGTACCGATAAAAAACATTTTTGACTCCAATATCGATCAAAACAAAAATAGCCCTACGACTTCATGATCGCCGTACTTTTCGAGTGTAGGCACTGCAAATCACGCTAAATGACCTAAGTATCAGCCGGATCAGTAAAGTGATATTTTGTCCTAAAAAAAGTCTAAATTAGAGTTGTACAAATTTTGATAGTTGTATCGAGAAAATATTTTCGGGCCTCAGAGCAGTCCCAAAGGGTTTGTGCAATAGCTGTGAGGTAGACAAGTGATGGCCAGGGTATTGGGAATCTTCCCAATGTAACATCAAAGGAAAGATTCCAATATATGGCCATCACTTGCCACCCTGTGCACAAAGTCCCTATGAGACTGGTCTCGAAAATGTTTGTTTATCCTTCAGCATAGCTGGCATTTTCCCCATAGCTCTACTGAAAGGAACGCGCTGAACTGCACTGCAATTGCCGTGAAAAAAATTATCTCATTGCCAGGTTTCTATGGGCCGGCACGCATGGTAAAACCCAGCTAACTGTGCAAACTGCAAGGACACGGTACCTGTGTCAAGGCTGACCGGCCATTATGTGGCCGTCCGTACACGGTGACATTGTTGTAGTTGTGCCATTTTTCAACGGCATTAGAGACTCTACTTGCAAATATTACCGAACTGAAATTTTTTACACTCTAAATATGATTTCATACCAAACTGTATTTCTTTCTATTTTATTTTTGATTTTATGGATGATCCTGCGGTTTTCTGATGAACCATTGCGCTTGCCTGCAGAAACTGATTGTTGTCTGCAGTCCATCATGAATCTTAAGGATGACCTAAGTATCAAAAGTCATCAGTCAGTGATTTCAAAGCTTACCTACATGTACATAAAGGCAAAAAGTCGGATTTAGGTGATTTCAAAAGTTTACTCCTCTGGCCAAAGAAAAAATACCTTCTAGGTTTCTTTAAGATAATGTAAACTTTTAGAATTGACCAAATTAGGTTTTGCCTCTTCACCGAAAGTATAAACACTGTATACTAGCCTGTTACCTCCCGAGTGCACAGTGGGTGAAAGTGTGACCAGGAAAATCTTCGAACCCACGATGTCCAGTGCTTTCTAGTGCAGATGTCATATATGGCCACTCTCACCCTGTGCACCGAGCTAACGGATCTGCTGGCCGGTTCGATTTGAACTCTTTAGCAGCGGTACCGCAGTTAACTATTTATTGCCAATATTTTCACCCAGTATTGCTGTTCCAATGTGCAAGGAAACAGGTCATCTCGCATCTTGGGCAACTCTACATTTTCTTTGGACAACTTATACATTTAATGTGACATTTTATGCCAACTGCACCTTGACAACCCGCACTTTCAATAAAGACGTTCTTGTTCTATTACGTGTAAGTCAAATCATACTGAATCAATTAAAAGTGGCACGGACTGCTCTTTAATATGTGTTTTAATTTTGGTTACGACTGCAAGAAAACGAATGCAGGAATTACTTTGACAGCCCGTAGACGGTGACATTGTTGCAGTTGCCATTTTTCAACGGCATTAGAGACTTACTTGCAAATATTACCGAACTGATTTTTTGCGCTCTAAATATATTTCCATACCAAACTGTGTATTTCTTGCTATTTTATTTTTGATTTTATGGATGATCCTGCGGTTTTCTGATGAACCATTGCGCTGCCCGAGAAACGATTGCTTGTCTGCAGTCCATCATGAATCGATGATGATGTCAATTCAAAAAGTCATAGTCAGTGATTTCGAAAATTTACCTACATCTATGGCAAAAAGTCGGATTTAGTGATTTTAAAAGTTTACCTCTGGCAAAAAAAAAAAAAATACCTTTAAGTTTCTTTAAGATAATGTAAACTTTTAGAATTGATCAAATTAGGTTTTGCCCTTCACCGAAGTATAAACACTGTATACTCAGTCTGTTACCTCCCGAGTGAAAGTTGGGAAAAATCAAGCCGGTGGGACTCGAACCCACGATGTCCAGTGCTTTCTAGTGCAGATGTCTTACCACTCGACCACCAAGCTAACGGGATCTGTTGGCTGGTTCGATTTGAACTTTAGCAGCGGGTACCGCATTAACTATTTATTGCCAAATCACCCAGTATTGCTGTTCCAATGTGCAAGGAAACAGGTCATCTCATACCTTGGGCAACTCGTACCTTGGACAACTCATACATTTAATGTGACATCATTATGCCAACTCGTACCTTGGACAACTCGTACCTTCAATAAAGACGTCTCGTTCCATTACGTGTAAGTCAAGTCGTACTGAATCAATTAAAAGTACAGACTGCTCTTTTAATATGTGTTTTAATTTTGGTTATTAGACTTTGCAAGAAAACGAATGCAGGAATTACTTTGACAGTCACCATATGTGAAGATGAAATGGTTACCCTCTCCTATTCATCTCAACATTTATTTCCATATTTCAAAGAACATTCAGGTAACTGTACAAAAAGGTCAAGAAACGAACGTTTGTTAAAAAAATATGAGATTAATGATTGTGTAACGACACAACTGAAAAAAAGTAAATTTAGACAAAGTAAATCTTTAAATTTGCTTTCTCTTATTTTGTCTCTGTTTAATTCTTTGCTAAAGCTCGTTCTGGATGAGAACATCATAAGCTTTGAACTTGCTACCTTGGTACTGGTGCAAGCAGAATGCGCATCAGGCACTGAAGCATTATAAAATAAGTTTCCAAATATTCTTGAAGTAATAACTAACACTTCTTGGCAGCAATAATCCTGTTTACAAAAAAGGACCACCCCCCCCCCCCCAATGTACTTAAAGAAAACAAAATAAAAGTTTCCAAATATTATTTAAAGGTACAGTCCATCATTTGCATGGACTGTACTTTGTTCGTTTGAAGCAACAAACGTGCTCAAAATCTAAAGAAGGGTACTGAACAACTAACGTGATGAAGTTTCAGCACAGCTTCAGCTGTACATTACGAGTAAAACAACATTCTAGGATCTCGATTTCAAATCAAAAGATGCTGAATCTTGTTTTGAATTTGGCCTGAATTCAGTGTTGGAGACACGTTCTCACTGAGCTAATTGCAGCTATGCAATATCACGCACTGATCTGACGAATTAAAACAAGCGCGTGTGCGTCGTGTCAACGCTTTCGCGCACTTCGCCAACTAAAAAAAGTAACTACTAACGGAAATTTCCAACCATGTGCCTTTAGACGCATCGTTGGAAAGGTCTTCTTTCATTGATTTCTTCCCAATGACAGCATGCGAGAAAGAATAATTTCACAGGGAGTTTAGTCCCCTTACTATCTTTCAACCAAGTAGTTATTCAACACTAAATATCGTTTTGGATAGCTGCAAATGATGGACTGTAGCTTTAAATGATCACTTAAACTTCTTGGCAGCAATAACAAAATATTGAGTGCATATGTACATGTATATAGCCACGTTCATGGGTCTATATCAAGCCATATCTTATTTTTCTTCTGAAAACAACATTAGAATGTATACGTGTCATCAATAGCAGCCCCAATGCAGTATACAAGGTAGAAAAGCCACCAAAATCATATTTTTTTCATATTTTAGTATAAAGCATAAATAATGAAATGTCTCTCCTGAAGACCGTCAGAGCATACTGACCAGAACGTCGAGTTGATACCTCTGGTGCTTTTCAGAACCATTCTCTTAGTTGAGAAATTATTCTCCCATGGTGTTTCCGCAAACCTTTCATTATTTAGTATCTCCACCATGCAAAGCCTCAACTCTTACTTAGAAAGCATAATTCTGTTTCAAGTCGACCAAATGCTTCGTAAATGATTGCTGCATGGTGTGAAGTAAGCTTAATCTCATCTGGGTTTGGATAATAGGGGAAAAGGGAAAATGTAGTATTTGCCAAATTTCAAGGCTTCCGCCAATTTTCAACTGCTGGACAAAAACTACATGTAGATGTGCCTCCAGCTCTACATGTCAAATTCGTGATGAGCATTGGAGCTGGAGTTTCTCATCTCCATCTTGTATTGCAAGTTTTCAATACCTTAATATTTGGGACTCTCATAGACAGTATTGAGAGTCCCAAATGTTTGGACAACTATTGGAAGAGTTCCACACCTGGACATCACTTGACACCCGGTGCACAAACCCTAAGAGACTGGTCTGAAAAATTTGATGTGTTTTCTTCGTAAACGTTTCAATATTTTCCCTGCTAAATTTGACTTTTAAACGTGTTATCCGTTTCTGATTGCTGATACATGTAGGTCACTGTGGGGAAATATTAGTGATGTGCATGCAATATGTATGGAATTCTTCCCCAACTATTTTTTCCCCAGCAGTCAGAAAATGACGGAGGCCATGAAAAATTGTCTGAAATTGTCCTTTTCCCCGATTATCCAAACCTAGTTGAGGTCAAACTCACCTAAATACCATGCAGCAGTCATCAAAAGCAAAGGATCGACTGGAAACAGAACTACGCTGGCTAAAATATAGGGAAACAATGATGATTTTGGTGGCTTTTCAGATAGAACCGTCGCGTCGCAACCGTGTTATGGCGAAATTTACAGCTCGCATCTCATACTGGTATGGTATCCACATATACATCGCACTGCATAGAGACATGTACACGATATGGTTACCATACTATTTTCAGGTGCACGTTGTGATTTCAAATTTCGACTCCTCACCCTAGATATCCCACTGGTCATGGCTTGCAATAGTATACAACTGCTTTATGTCAGTTTCTTTATATTTCCAGTGTGTTTTTGGTCCAACGTAATAACACCAAAATGGATGAGAAGCAGGGACCAACTTCTGATGATGTCCCAACTGGGGAGGTAACGTCAACCACAGTTACAGAGGGTGATGTTGTCAAGATGCCAACAGATGTGGCCATCACTATGGATGCTATTCCCAATGAAGATGAGGAGGACAAATCCAAAGGTGACTTGTTATTCTTTTACTTGGTGAAGACGTTTGCTCCTTTGCCAGGTCAGCTAAGTGTAATCCCATTCATGTGATTTTGTCCATTCTTGCTAATTGGAAACTTAACACTTTAACCCAGTGAAATTAATTTTGCTGCAAAATAGTTTAGTTGCTTTCCAGGTAAGTTTTTTAAATTGGGGGAATGAGGGTTCAATTTCATTAAAAAAATGGCACCTTTACTTGGTACTTGGTACTTGGTGGTTATTCTGAATACTCCACGTGGAAGTCTAGCAAGGAGGCCTTGGGGAAGTGGAACTAAATTAAATCCTTAAAGGTGTTGTGGTTTGGGGCGTCTATGGTGTCTTGAGGGAGCCTGTTCCATTTCCGGATAGTTCTGGGTAGGAATGACTGCATATAGATGTCTGTCCTTGCTGCAATTTCTGTGAACTGGTAGTTGTGAATTCTACGAGCCGGTGCTGGTTTGGGGACTATGGATGATGAGTTAATGTGAACTATGTTGTGTATTAGTTTAGTAGGTAAGTAGGTAAGTTGGTTGACTTTCCTTCTCTCTTCCAGTGAAGACCAGCCTAGGGTTGTCAACATGTCGGTCACACTGCTCAGTCTGGAATAATCTTGCATAACGAAACGAGCAGCCCTCATCAGTTGCACTTTTTCCAGGGATGTTATGTCCTTAGCTATGTGAGGGTTCCAAGCAATGCTGCCATATTCTAGGTGTGGTCTGACTACTGCTAAGTACAGCTGATCTGGATGCAGAATGAAAATTTATTTTGATGAAGTTCAATATACGACTTGCTTTGGAAGTGGCATGTGCTGTTTGGTGATTCCAGCTTAGGTTATTCTGAATGATTATTCCCAAATATGTGATGTTGGTTTTCTCTACGAGTACGAGGTTGGATCCTAACATGGTGTAGTTAGTTTTGCCGGGGGCCCGCTTCCCGGAGATTCGCATGATGTTACATTTGCTGGAGTTAAATTTCATTCCCCAGGTTTGCGCCCAGTGAGCCAAGTTGTCCAGGTCTGTTTGGAACATCAGTTCATCAGTTGATGAGCAGATCTTCCGATATAACAGGCAGTCGTCAGCGAAAAGGCGAGTTGTGCCAGTCACTGATTTGCTTATGTCATCGATGAAAAGTAAAAACCGATGGGGGCCAAGCACGGTGCCTTGTGGTACGCCACTGTCGACACTTTGCCATTTCAAAGATTTTCCATTTACCACAACTCATTGTGACCTGTTGGTTAAGAATTCCCTGATCCATCTCTGTGTTTTTCCCCTTATCCCGTAGTAGTCTAATGTTTGGACCAGTTTTTGATGAGAAACTATGTCGAAGTACTGCCATGTCTGTGGTGCTTTGATTATTGTAATTGTAGGAGATGTCATCCAGAGTTGTTACGAGTTGGGATTTGCAGGACAGGCCTTTACGAAAAGCATGTCGGTTTTCGTTCAGGATGTCGTGTTCCTGGAGGTGTTTCATTTATTGGCTATCAATGATGTGCTCTAATAACTTAAAGCAAACAGAGGTCAACGACACAGGTCTGTAGTTTGCCGGGTCTGCACGAGAGCCTTTCTTAAAAATGGGTGTTACGTTGGCTTTCTTCTAGTCAGATGGTAGAGAACCCAGGTCAAGTGATTGTTGGAATATGAATGCGAGTACTGGGGCAACTTCATTGGCAGCTAGTTTCAAGTTGAGCGACGTCAGTAACTTGAGGACTCCGCTAACAGACACGGTGATGTTTGTCAAGTCTGAGTAGGGACTCGGTGGTAGAACTGGCTGCACATCGGTGTCATCCCAGCTGAAAACACTACAGAATTGGTCTTGTAGGGTTTCAGCTTTTTCCTGGTCAGATGTGATATTTTTCGTGTTGAGTTTTAGAACCTGAACCCCTGTGTTGTCTTTACCAGTGCTGTTTACGTAGCGCAAAAATTTTGGGGGGGTTACCTGTAGATGTAGTTTCTTGTAAATGTGTGCGTTTAGCCCTTCGGATTTCGCTGTTCACTTGCTTTTGCAAAAGTTTGAATGTAGACCGCTTGTTACTGCCTTCACATAGCTGCGCTCTTTCTTCCTGCAGCAACGGATTAGGACAGTAGTGAGCCATGAGGGTCTAGAATGTCCCTGGACTGGTTTTTGTGCTACTAATTCGTTAGTTTTCAGCCTGTCCCTAAAAATACTCCAATTTGCCTCAACTGTTCTGGTTTCTGGAGATGACTGCATGAATTCGGTCTTAAGCTCGAGGACAGATTTTTTCAGCTTGGATTCATCCACGTCATTCCACTTGAAGATGGTCCTAGGGGGCTTGACAGAGCGAGGTGCGGTGATGTTTATGTCAGCTAACACTGTTGCGTGATCGCTAATTCCGGAGTTGCTGTAAACATTACAAACCAGAGTTGGACGTGTGGTGAAGAGCAAATCTAAGATGTTATCTGTTCCTGTAACTGGGTCTCTCCTTGTAGTAAAATGTGCCTTTTGTTGGAGATTGTAGTCATCTGCAATGTTGATAATTTTGGATTGAATACCGTTTGCCGAGAAAGTACATGTACCAGTCCTTGAGTTTCAAAGCATGCCCGGGATGTTCGAAGTCTCCTCCAAGAATGATGGATGGGGAGTTTACCCGAGCCTGCAATTTACTTAGACTTCTGTCTTGGTTTTCTAGAGATTCTGGCCTGTAGGAGTCCGGGGCTCTATAATATGCAGAGATGAAGATGTCCTCTCCTTGCAGCTTGAGCGGTAGTTGGCACCAGAGTAATTCACAACCATCTTCAGAAAGTTCAATGGCTGAGAAACCATCCTTAACCAAGATAAAGACACCTCCGCCACGTCTGTCGTTTCCTCTGTCCTTGAACCTTTGTTCAACTGTCAAACTTGTGAATTTCTGATGAATGAATGCAAAGTTTACAAAGCCATTCATATCTTAAAACATTCATTCTTTTATAAAGCCCTGTACGCACTGGACTTTTTTTGGTCAAACTTACCGAGACTATGGGTACTTTTCCCATTTTACGGCATACCAGCGGACTTCATCGGCGGCCAAGGCATCGGGGCCAAGAGGCGCGGTTGGCTTTGAGGCTTTGTACATCTCGCCGAAGATGGACTTGATTTTGGAGGTTTTAGCGGGGGGCTCATCAGTAGCCTCTCTGTCAACATCACTGTCCTCTGTGTTGTTCTCTGCCTCTGCCATCTCAGTAACTCGTTCGGTTACCATGTCGTGCACCCGGCTTACTTCTTCAGGTTTCATCATGGGAGTGGCTTGAAGCGTGGATCGAGAAAACTGCACAACTTCAGGTTCTTCTCAACATATCGGTGACGATAAATATCGCTCAGTTTTTCGCCCATTGCATGTTTGACACCTTCAACTGCTGTCGTGTCATCAGCCTTGTCAAGTAGACTTTGTTCAAGTCAGAATATGCAAGGTAGTAAGCCGGAAACGGTGACGTACTCTCCGCTGAAGAATTCCGTCATCTCCTTCATCGGGGTCAGAAGATCAACCAACTGTTCGATTTTCTTGAATTCTTTAGCTGATGGCATCAGTTCCTGCTTCTTTAGTTCCAAGAGCATACTGCAGATGGCTTGCTGCTGCTGTACAATTCGTGCCAGCATGTCCAGAGTTGAGTTCCACCGCGTTTTGACATCTTGTACCAGTTTGTTCTGGGGCAAGTCAAGCATCCCCTGCTTCTCCGTGAGCTTGTAAGTAGCAGTTGCACTTTTGTGGACATATTGCACAAGTTTTGTGCATCTGGCACGTGTTGTTGTGGACTTGTTTGGTGTCCAGTCCCGCCCTGACGATCAGATTTAGGCAATGCCCAAAGCAGGGGAGATGGCCCCACTCGAGATCCCGAATGGCCTTTGTTATGTTGGATGCATTGTCGGTCGTTATTGCCGTAAGTCGCTCCTGTTCCAAGCTCCATTCCTCCAGCACTTTCGTTAGGCTTGAAGCTATGCATTTAGCATCGTGGGGTGGAGGGCAATCAGTATTTTCAAGTGTGAATTTTTTCAACTCCCATGATGAGTTGATTGCGTGGATAGTTACGCCGAGGAATTGAGCCATGTTCCGAGCTGTCCAGAGGTCTGATGTGAGGGAGAACGATGTCGCATTGGCAGCAAGAGGGACCACGGTGGATGCGCGCAGGTCTTCGTACATCTTCGGAATTATCACTGAAGAAAACGTCTTCCTCGATGGAAGAGAGTACCGGCTGTCAAACTTCTCCAACTTTCGGACGAAACCTGGCTCTTCAACAGTATAGATTGGTTTCATATCTCTCGCAATGTGATATGCAACCGCCTTGGTCAACTCCTTAGCTTGAAAACTGTTGGATGAATACTGGCCAGCTTTCTTGAACAGGGTCTGAAGTTAAAAACGAAACAAGGCAAAAAATTAAGGGGTGAATAAAAAACTGAATATTGAATAAAGGCCCACATTTTGTTCTTATAAAGTGCAAAAAAAAAGGAACAAAACACAAAAACACAAGTGGACTTTTTTTAGGGGGGGGTTGGTGGTAAGAATTATATACTGGTGAGAAGGTAAGTGTTTGTTTTTGTTAGTGTAGTCGTACATCGCGAAATCCATGCAAATTTATAGCATTATTTTTCAATTTTCAATGGAATGAAGTTTAAATCAAGCTCAATGTATTGTTCTTAAAATTTGGGAAACATTTTTTTGGTCATTGTACCAAAACTTACGCAGCATTCTGAGCATGATGCATCAAACAATATATTTAAACTTAACAACATTAAACTTTAAAGTCGTATTATCATAACATTCGTAAGGGGTATACTTACGTCTAATTTGGGTTGCTGGCTTTGGGGTGTTGACGATCCTGGGACGCTAGGCCCAGTCGGAGCCGCAGACTTCTGGGGACTCTGCGAAAACTCAAGATACTCACGAGGATGTTTGGCTCGCAAATGGTTCCTCAAACTGCTGGTGTTCCCAGTGGAGGTCAGCAATGCGTCACAAATCGCGCAGACAACCTTTGAATCACTGAGAACGATTTTGTTGTCATTTGGTTCAAGTGGATATCCAAAGTATTTCCATATTTCACTCTTGGCATCTTTCTTCGGTGCCAAGCGTTTGTTTCGCAGCAGATCTGATGTTGGGAACGGCATTTTCGATGAAGACCTAAGTGCATCTGATGCTTGCAAAATTTTCCCGTGGCTTTTATTTGGAGGTGGTAACTGGGATTAGTGAGAATAATTGGTTACAGACTTACAGTGATACTCACCAAATCACCGAACATCAAAGGCTCTCATTGTCTCCCCGACTCTCAACCCATTTCTTATTAACCAGTAATACACTGGATGCCGATTTTAAAGACAATCACTGCCTCTTCATTAATGGTCTTTCCACTTAAAAAGAAAACATCCGTCACAAACCCAAATAAATGTCAGACATGTTATCAACCCCTAACCACAAGTAGTAGCAGTGAAACCTTGTTAATCAAGTCTGAAGTCAAAACTTTTACCTACTTCGGCAGTGCGCCGTCTTTGAAGTACCAACCCGACATTATTATTACACCCCTCCCCCTCCCCAAACCTTCCGCTGCAGTTGCTCGAGCGTGCCATGTTTCTTAAAATTTGTTTTAATATAGTGCTAAAGAGATTACTTACACTCTTGCTTCCGAAAAAAGTGCAGAGCCTCATCAACCAGTCGGATGCGGACCATCGCATCACTACTTTCATACAAAGGTGCTTTGTAAACTAAGAAGTGCTAACCACAGATAGCAGTCGCGGTGAGGATTGATACGTGAACCAGATGTGTGACTGAATGGAGGCTGTCGACCTATGGTCAACCCAACCCGAGTCATAGGCCTCTTTTGTCATTATAGTCATTACGACTTACGCAAAACACTGTAATACTCATGAAATATAAATTTAGTGCCTATAGGTCGTTTACTCCCGACTCATATAAACTTGTTACGATAAACTTGACTGACCGCATCACAACTTAGGAAGGCTATTTTAACATTTACATTTATTCTACCAACTTCCATAAATTCTCACAAATATCTCTAAAATAATTACAAAAATCAGACGCAAGAAAAATGAAAAGAACAGAATAAATGACTCAAGGCAAGCAAACAAGCAGTTGTCTTATATTTCATTTTAATTCAAGAAATACACGAAGAAAGCTTTTTCACCAACAACTTGTCGAAATAATGACCGGAGCGGGAATACCTGAGTCCCGGATGTGACTCATGTGGGTAGAATAGAATCATGGAGCTCCAATGCAACCAAGGAGACATTACATGTATGTACGTCACTATGTACGTGTAGGCCTACATTGTTTTGTGTGTACTGTTAATCGTCATTTCGTCATGTACGGCATTCATGTGCGCCGAGTTTATATGTGACTCTATGTGTGTATCGTTCAACACGTGCGCCATTCATCGTTCATGAGTGACCCCGGCCCCAATGACCTGAGCTGTGTGCACGCACTATCGATCGCAATGTATTGTACAGGTACGATGTACAATGTACATGTACATGTACCGTTGTGTGAGTGTTTCGTTTTGTGTGTGTGGTGTTTCGTTGAAACTGTAAGTACTGTGTGTGTGTGTCTCTCTACGTACGTGTGCTCGGTGAACAGTATAGTGACTAGTGGCTCAGAATTTGAGCGGTGCGTAGTGCACTGCAGGGCAGGTTAATAGTCGCATCACAATAGTCGCGGTGCAAACTATTGCCGCGGCGCACTAGTCGCGACTCGCAGGACAATAGTCACCGCATGACGACTACTCGACTATCTGAAAATCGATAGTCGTGACCACCAATACCTTTTGGTATTTGCGACTTTGCAACTAGTTGCACTAGTCGCCCAGGCTTACTGGGAACCAGACTAGCTTATCGAGCCGCATTCAACCTCCTCCTCATGGGTTTCCAACTCGCAGTTGCATTTTGTCCAAACATTGCCTTGCGCGATACCCATTGAGACGAGGTTGAGACGGCTCTGAATGTGGCTCAATAAGCACAGACCTGCCAACCTTTGGGATCGAAAAACTGTATTCTAAATCTCCAAAAGCTGTATTTTTTTTTAATTACAAAACTGTATTTTTCAAAAATATGCATAGACGGGCTATACGAACAAATAAATGTGGCTGCAATGCTCCATTTTTAATATATCTTAATTAAAGTTATAAAAAAAATGACCACTGGTCTCCCTGCGGGTGGTAAACCCAATCAAACTATTTGCATGAATAAGGATATTGATCATATATCTTACTCATTAACAAACTGCTTTAAAAACTATTCAATGCAAGTCTACTTAAACATAAACTAAAGACTAGACTTCCTCATGTTTGAAATGAATAAACCTTTAATGCAGGTGAAACATTCATTTGGCTATGTTCAGACACCGTGTTAGCTAAAACGGTAAAAGTTCAAACGGTTGCTCGCCACAGGAGGTCCGGTCGTCTTAAAAAAGCGTCCAGACATCGTTTTAAGTATAGCAAGTTTAACTTGAAGCAGTTTATCTTAGTTTCTAAGGTCACGTACATTTTTGTACAACATCCGCCTCAGCAAAAACCGCGCGCTAAAAAGAGCCTTCTGCCTACACTCTTCCATTTTGACAGTTCGCTACACGTGCTCTGAGCCTCTCATCATGTGATGCCTGTTGCCATGCCGTGTTTGACATCGCAGCTCCGGCCGGTCATGTAGCGTGGCACATGGTAAACATGATGACAGTCACTTGTCCACCGCGGCGATTCCCCCATTTTTTAAGTATCGTGTCGGCCGTACACCATTTCTGTTAAAATTTTGGGGGCTATTTTCTGTACCTTTCGTGGTGCAGAAAGACATAAAAATGTTCTAAAATGTTGATTGAAAACAAACACGTCATTAAACAGATTTCACTGCACTTATCAACTTGACAACTTGCCCGCACAATATGTCAGTCACATGAAAATACACGCGATATTAACGTTGCAATATTGACCAATCAACGCCAAGGTTTTCCTGGTAGTTGAATATATTAGTGTATTATGATAATTACACTCCGGTTAGCGGTTGTTGTGTTGGCATATATGCATAATGTACATCGTACAGTGGCACCGCGCCGTATGTTGGGCCGTAGCCGGGAGATCGGGAAGGGCTGCGCGCCAGGGTATGGTGTATGAGGTGACCCGCATGTGTACGTACGTACGTACGTACACACTAACGATAACCATAAAAAGACGTGTATTATTTTCGCCGCGACTAGACGTTTGTTGAATGGTGTTTGTATGCACAGATTGAGCTAGATAGCTCTATGAACAAGAACAAAACAAGCACTATCAAACTAATCCTAGCGCAAGTGCGTTTGTGAGGGGAGATTCCAGAAATACCTAACTTACGCACAACAGCTTGATTCCATGTGACTTAGTGCGCGTTACATAATCGCCAACATGACATGACAATCTGTCTATAGGCATCGCAATTTGGGCTTCTCAATGCACACAGCCTAGCAAGGGCTTCCATAAACCACCTTGAACATCTATCATGTATAACCACACACCTGAGACTACCGGCTTTTCTCAATTTGTTTTTTCATTTCCCGGACGAGCCCCCATTTGTCACATTCCCTGGTTTGCTCCTCCCCAAGAAATATAACCCTCAGTAGTCTGGTACACCGTCACACAAAATAAATTGTCGAGTGAATTGACAATTTATTTTGTGTGACAATTTATTTTGTGTGACGGGTGTACCAGAAAAGAAAAAAAAAATAACACTGACAGTTGGTTGCAATCTGTTCTGGGCCTGCACATTACTGATGACACAGGAAGTATTGACAATTCCCTACTTTAAAGTAAAATACGTTTCTATTCTTGATAATATGCTGTGAATGTTTCTCATTACCAGTAAAGTGTTTCACAGTAATATGCGCCAATCACAAGATAGAATTTTTACAGATGAAAATCAAATTAGGTTTCGCCCTTCTCCGATGTAAATACACACTGTTTACTCAGTGTGTTAAGGGCCTGTCACATTATATGCGATCTCATAGGAGACCTTACGGCGACCAAGAATATTTCATAAATGTAGCAATCGCAGTGAGGACGCAAGAAAATGACAACTTTCTGTATCAAAGAAGCTCAAGCTACGCTCATACTGTGCTCTTCCCACGCTTACGATGCGCTCAACTCGCTCTCTATGCGCCCCTGTCAAGCTCAATTACTCGATCTAGTCGCTGCCGCTGTGCTGTCACTGCGCTCACACTACACTCTGCTCGCTGTTGATACGTCCTTGTAGCTCACGTCGCGCTCTCTATTCGTCCAAAATACGTTCATCGAAGTCGAGTTACTTTCTCATGGAGACTACATCGACTGTCTTGCGCCTAAGCTGCCTCAATGCCACTTCAATGTCGCACGATTCACGCTTGCACAGCGCCCGAGTTGCGTCATTGCGGTGCCCTGGCCAGAGCGCAGAGGTGTTGCGATTGTTTTGGGCATGTTCAAAGACCTTGGTGCTCATCGGAGACCATTAAGACCCTCCGGCGCCCATCTGGCGACCTATGTAGCTGTTGCTGCGATCTAGTAGTTGTTTTTGCGCCCCAGCTATTTTTCAAGGATGCAGTAAGAGCGCACATAAGATCTCAGACAGTGTGACAGGGGCTTTACCTCCCGAGAGAAAGTTGCCTCATACACGAACATCAATGCGTTGTGTACCGCGTGTGCAAGCACTGAGAAAAAGGAACATTGTTCTTGACAGCTGTCCAGTGACTGCTGACTCGCTGTGTGTTGTGCATGCCCTTGGCTTGGTGGCTTGCTGCTGCTTGGCCTGGCAGCACGGTGCCCTTGGTCATTTTCTGCCTATGGAATCACATGAAGCTCAATCTGCTTCCCTGGCTGCAATGGTCGGCTGGGATTCCGTCTTGGGAAGCAACGACAGCACAGTTTGAGGAATGAGAAAGCCTTGACTACAGCTGCACGATAGTCAGCATTAGTCAGCACTGTAGACGAGGGAAATAATTGAGCTATTGATAAGTCTGAAGATTTTCTGCAAGTTCTAGATATTCAATAGCTTGGGCAGGCAAAGTATAAGTTGTTCCCAGAGTATAAATAATTGCAGCTGAAACGTTCAGTGAGTTCAGAATGAAAAAAATGGCAGTATTGATGATAGCCATACAGAGGAACTTGCCTGCTTGCTGGGACAATTTGGCAACTGTGCTGTTTGCTTGCACACTTTAACTACTACCAAGATGTACAAAGCAAGAGTGGCTACTAAACAGGTAGTGTTGGTAACGAAATTAATCCAAAAATGATGTCTTTAAAGACAGTCTCTGGCAAGAATATCGGAATCACACCAACAATTATTGTTGGCACCCAGACTCCTGCTGATATCTTTGCTGCTCGAGATTTAGAGGCTTTTTCCTTGAATGTCAGAGGATTGCGCACTGCAGAGAATCTCTCAGCTGCTATGATCAC
Source organism: Patiria pectinifera (assembly GCA_029964075.1). Classification (NCBI taxonomy): domain Eukaryota; kingdom Metazoa; phylum Echinodermata; class Asteroidea; order Valvatida; family Asterinidae; genus Patiria; species Patiria pectinifera. The sequence goes on from CM057134.1 coordinate 9,333,576, forward strand.
TACAAAATAACTAGAAACAGCAACAAACATGTACTTGAATCCCAGGACATACCGTTATTTTGTTTTACCGTTTTGGATTTCCTCAAAAACAAAAACCGTGAACGGACTATTGACCGTTTTGTCATTTTACAGTTTTGTAAAACGGTCAAACGGTATTAAGTCACACACAAAAAATACTTTTTGTTGTTGTTGTTTTTTGTAGAAAGTGTTAAACGGCTAGTTGCTTTATTTGTTGTTTTACAAAATCATGACAATGACAAAACGGTCAATAGTCTTGCCGACCATTGTTTTTATTTAGGTTCGGCAATTAAGCAATGCACCTAGGAATGTTAATGCGTCCTAGGGATCGAGTAATTGCCTGGGCCCTCCTTACATTTTCGTTCTCACGACAGAATTTGCGAATTAGCTATTGAAGAGCCGCGTCGACTTAAACTCCAATTTCCTTCAAAATATCTGCAACTTCATCAAACGTCTTGCCATCCTGTATCCATTGTGAAAAGTAATGCCCTCCCTTGCAGTTTTCCAGCGCCATTTTTGCTTGCAACTCTTTAAGCCCCACCAACTGAATCGCATGAGAAGGGGGTCAGGGTCCGCGCCAGGAATCACACCACGCATTAATTATGTCGAGCCAACACTCATGTAAAGCAGGGTCCCCCTCCACCCCCTTGCCCACCGCCACAAAATGCACAAAAAGCTTCTGCATTTTTTCCCCTTAGTGTTTTTTTATCTCTAAGATTTGTAAGGATAAGTTCTTTGTTCCTTGTTTTGAATGCATACTAAACCAAAGTAGACAATAGAGTTTCACAGTTGACTTTGGCATAGATGTGCTTCAGAATAACTTTTTATTTTCTCTTCAAGACTTTTTTACATGTACATTGTGTAATCCGTCACTAAGGTCTTGCTCATATCTAGCTTACTTAAAAAAAAGTGAAATGGCACTCTGCACTAATTACAGAGTTTTACAGCTCATAAAAGATCACAGACATAACGTAACGCTTGAATTATCTATAACTGAATAAAATTAGATGCAGATCAAAAAATGACACAAAATCTTTCAGGTCGATCACTACATTTTGCTTACAACATATTTATTTATATCTCACATATAAAAACTTGACACAAGCTTTAGATTTGGTGTTTGGATAATCAAGAAAGACATTTAAAATACAGATACAAATAGTGACTGCGTCAACAAAGATTTGAAACCATGGAATTCCTACACTCTTTTGCTTGAAATTGAAAGAGTACTTAGACTTCTGCTATCAAATGTTATACTAAGAAATTACCCATGAACATTTCTTTTTATTCTTGGCCCAAACTGATGACCAGCTTTGCCAACAGATTGGCTCCCGTCCGTACATTATTGATACTGATTGTGGGGGGAGGGGGGAACCAGCCTATCCAGCAAGAACAGAAATTATGTTTGGCAGCCAATAATTTGGAATTGTAAAGTAATAATTCAATAACTGAACGTGAGCTTTTTTGTGTTTGGTGTTTCATTCAAAAGTGAATAACTTTTGTATTGCTTGAAAAATAGCAGATTGGTAAAGAAATCTGTTTTTCGGGATGAAACTCGAAAATAGCACGGAACTTAAAGTAAATTCAGTACCTCATCTGGCATTTGTTGAGTAAAACTGTTATGTGGACAGTTTTCCTTGTTTTTGCCCTAGAAGGTACAGCATTAAAGGTTGCATGTCTGTGTAGAGTGTGTGTGCGATTCACAGTTTCAGATGATTCTTATTTTATCTGATAAACTGTCTTAAAGTTGAACACATTACCCTCATTGTTTCAAGCTTAATCTTTAATTTGCTCATGCACTACCAGAACTATGAACTGTAGTTAGGAGAATGGTTGTATGTAGAAAGATGACAAGTTCCACACACAATCCATTGCCCTTTGGAGATACGGTGGACACAATACGAGGGCGCTATTTGGTTTGGGTCTAGTCTTTTGCATAGTTACCCCAATATACCCAAATCAAATAACACCCTTGTATTGTGTCTGCCATATATCGCAAAAGGCTTAGAGCAGTTGAGCTGTTCACTTTTTCCAAAATTGTTAAGACTCTGAAATACTGAATGTGCTTTTCACATCTTTTCCCAATCTACAGGTTAAACAACATGGTGACTCCACTGTGGAACCAGCCGTATGAGGACCAGCTATCCACCAAACAGACCAACACCAGGGAGTTTCTGAGGAATTTATCCAAGATGCTGCAATGGAACATTGGGGAGATGTCTCCCTGGCTGAAGCAACAAAGGTGAGCTACCCGCCAAAGACACGGGATGGTTGTGGGCCAGAATGGAAATGTGATCTTCGTTGACAAGGAACTGTTTCCAGACACAGTTTTCTGGCAAGTGGACTTACATGTACAGCTGCCCTGAAATTTCATTAAAAGTCCAGAAAATGATGCCTCATTTTTCTTGAGAATCAATTAAAACTCAGCAAACTTTGGGCCAACTTCTGAAATAAACTTCCTTTCCACACACAAAAGTCCCAAAGATTAAAAGGGGGGGGGGGGAAGTTGGTTAAAAAAAATGTTTACAAACAAAAAGCCGAAAAATGAACACAAAACCAAAACTTCACAATTCATAAGCTGCTCGAATGAGACTCGCACCAACAATCTCCTGCTACCTAGTGCAGATGTCTCAACTACTTGACCATCAAGCTTGCTGGGGTTGGCTGGCTGGTCCCAATCTGATATAGCAGGTGCCACAATCAATGAGTTGAATTAATTGTTTACGTAGGGGAGTTGTGAATGTGAATACCTGGTTTTGACCTTCACCAATGTAAATTTGAATGCACTGTATATTCAGTGCTGTCTGAGAGCTTACGAGCAAAGATTCTGCAAGCTTGCTTGGGTGGGATATGAACCCATGACCTCCTGCTTACTAGTGCAGACATCTTAACCACTCAATAACAGAGCTTGCAAAGGTTAGTGGGCCAGTTTGAATCTTGTGCATATATAGCTTTGGTTACCACAAGAAATTCACAAGCCTGTTGGAGTGGGATTCGAACCCACACCCTCATGTTTAATAGCGCACTCTTCATTTGATTGACAGGAAGAACCACAGTGGGATGGAATGTGAGTTGGAGCCAATTAAGCCATCGGTGAGTAAGCTAGGTGACAAATATTTGTTGATAAAAATATAGATTTTATTTAAATTTATTTTAGTATTGTGAATGATTTTATGAATTATAATATCAATGATAGTTCACATTGGCACATAGTGTTAGGTTAGCTTGACTGGTGTGATCTTTGAACTCGGGTAGATAGATAGAGTCACCTTACTTGTACTAAATTTATATTTCAACCTGGATTTCTTGTTAGATAAACTATACAGCATGTGAATCTTTTGTGGGGTAAATATTCCTGACATTGGAGATGTCTGATTTGTTCCTTTCATTTTCATTGTTTGTTTGCACACTCACAGCCAGTATTAGAGAGTTATCGCAACAAGTGTGAGTTTACCATCGGCAAGAGTGTAGATGGCATCGGTGAGTGAAACTGGCATTTATTTTATTTATGCAATCTCTTAGTTTTGTATGTATCCGCTCCGTTCACAAGCACCCCCTCGCCTGGATATAAAGTGTGCACACATGTACTTAATGCACCTGTTATGAAAGCTGAACAGAAAGTTCCAGGATTTTTTCTCAGTTATTCCCCTAATTTTTTTGTCAGGTCTTCATGAAAATTGGCCCTGGATAAATTGTGCAAACGTTTCAGTTTCATGTCTTATTATTATCATTGACAGATAACACTGTTGGTTTCCGGCTTGGCACTTACAAAGGTAAGTATTTCCTCTGAAGTTCTATTTTGGTAAAAGACGTAGATCAGCTTTCATGTTTGATTGGATCGGCTGTCGAGGGGCGTGGCCTATTAGTAGCTAATGCTGATCAATTTCAACCAATCAGAATACAACACACAGAAAGATTGACAGGTGTACATATTGTGCATTGTCTATTATGTCTGTCAGGAATTAATTATTGAAAAGAAAGAAACAAGCCACAAAAGACTTAAACCCTTGTCATCCCCTTTGCTGACCAATATGTTGGCTTACTTTTGTGGCATGAATATTGCGGGTCTATGTTTGTACTTTCAACATTGACCAGCAAGCTCTTTTACTCAGTAGGGATTTTTCAACAATTACATTTGTACAAACAAGAATTAGGTTTTAAATACAAAATTCGGGAAAATCACTGTTTGTTTAAATGTTGCTTGTGTACAATTTTATTATTTTATCACTGCTCTTGCTTTTACACGCAAATTTGTTTGTCCTATAAAAAGTGTGTGACTTTTAGAAACATGGTTTGCCCTGCAATTTTTTTTCTCCAAATATTACTAGGTATCAGAAAGACGTAAGAGCTCAAACACCGATTTGGTGATAGTACATTTCTGTATTATTTGTGTTTAGAGTTTTAAATTACACAAGGAAATAGCAGCTTTAATGAACATATAAAAAGCAGCAATTCCTCGGATACTGTGCAAATTAAGATACATCTTGTATGATGCTAACTTTACAACGACATTCATATTTTACAGCATTGATTTTTCAATTACCCAAATTCGAAGTACCCTTGAGTCCATCTAAAAGAAATATTAGAATATTGCTTTGCATTTAAACATCATACAGACATGGAGCTCATAATGTAATACATACAACAGACTAGTGGTGCTACACAGATTATGTACAATTATAGAGCATGCAAGTCTCGCCAGTTCACATTCACTTTTCATGTGAACATCTTGGTACCAAACACTGACTAGTCTAGCCACAGACTCCCGTCTTTGAATTCACCCAATGAAAGGAAGTGGAGGTCCCCATTTTTTCAATTTACTATAGTATTCAACTTGCAATATTTTTGGAATGTGTTGTAAATTGGAATGATTTTTTTCTTGTTCACCATCATTTGCCCTTGACTGGATAAACCTAGTAAAATCACCTAGGTTTTTGAGGTCAACTTGCACGCTCTTTTGACAGAAGTGGAGCACAAATTGCTGACTTTAACTATAAACTACATTTTTTCCAGCTAGTAGCTGTGATGACACCTTTAATACACCAGACTTAAATCCCATACTGTACATCTAAAGCCCACAATGGTCTTGTGTATTATCTGTGCTCTGCAGAAAAACATCTATTCAATTGGATTTTTCCTTGCTAAAGGATTTTTCAAGAAACTTTGAACAAAAAAACAGCACTTTATTTGGTCTTCAAAAAAAGTTATCCACATTGTGCTACATGTATGCACAAAGATTGGTGTAATGTATTTGGAATCAGATGCTCCTAATGCATAACTTGTAACTTTGTTGATCTGTTACTTAGGCTGTGTCTGAAACGCGCTTCTACAGCTATGGCTACGGCTATTGTCAGATTGTTCCCATGTAATTGTTTTGGGTGAAGACCTAGACAATATAGCTCTAGCCATATCAATTTTTTTTAATCTGTTCATTTGTCCATCAGGTCTTGACCCACAAGATAACCATTCCACCAGCACCTCTGACGTACCGGTGACTGGCGCTGCCATAACGGATCCTTATCACTATCTGACGCAACAGCATTTCACCTCAGAGATCTTCAAGATTGAGATCCTAACCCTCCCAAGACATTTTGGATTTGTGGTGAGTTTGCTCCCTTAACATTGAACCCTCAATAACAATAACCATGCAGTTTGTGCCTTTTTAGGAGTATGTATGTATTGTGCTCCATGCTTGGGATTTGTCAAGGTCTGTTAATAACAGCATCAAAAGGCTGTAAAATGAATTTCACTAAAACATGAAATATCCTAGCCCTGTGTTTGTATGAAAGTAATGACCACATTTTACGCAAACTTTTTTGCAATGCCCGTGCACATGTTCGCAATTGTTTCTAATGTTGCTGTGATGTCGATTTAGGTTTTTTACACTTCACAGCTTTGGGATTTTCTGTATAATTTATGAACCTAAAATTAATTGCATTGTACATGTGTAAAGGTTTGTACATTTAAGTATCTCATTGGCTGCATGCTATGTGCTAATGAATGCAATAGTCACATCAAACTTGATCAAAAGACAAAACACTTTTGTTAACATTCCTTTCCCCTCAAACAGCAGTGACACTGAAGTTCCAGCTCATGACATCACTGTATTGCTCATGAATATGGAACTTGATAAAAAATATTTTAAAAACCTGGAGCATCCAAAGACTTGGAATATAGTTCCTAAAATTAAAACCTCAAAATCTGTTTAAAGGCACTTTAAAAAAAACACCTTCATTTACAGTGAACAATTTCAGGGTTATCCATATGTTAGTACCATTACTTGTATATTTTCACAATGAAAAAAGTAACAAACTTGCTCATTTAAAGGAAGGGTAGATCGTTTGTCATTTGTGCATTTTTTTTTCGTTTGAAGCAACAAAAGTGCTCAAAATATAAAAACGGGTGCTTTGTGAATGCAGTATATTCCAAAATTATATTCTAGGATCTCAGGTTCAATTCAAAAGTTGCTGAGTCACGTTTTATATTGCGTCCGAATTCAGCCCCAGGGACACATTCTCATTCAGTCAATTGCAGCTACGCGATGTTATGCACTGAACTGACGAATAATAGCAACCTAGTGTGCGTGTGCGTCGTGTGAACGCTTGCGCGCACGTATTTATGGATTCACCGAATTTACTTACCAACTACATGAACTAACATGATGCATCATTGGAAATGGCTTTCTTTCATTGTTGCCTTCAAAATGACAGCATGCCAGAAAGAATGATTTCACAGGGAGTTTAGTGCCATTAAAACCAAAAGCCTTTAACAATAATTTCGTCAGTTACCTTTTGGATAGCTGCAAATGATCTACTCTACCTTTAAACACGAACAAAAGTTTGATTCAAATAATTAAACTATTTGGGATTTGTTAATTTCTGAACCTTTTACATACATACATTGCATGAATACCAGCTGTTCCCTTTACTGATAGTTGGTTGCAATCTGCTCTGGGCGGGCCTGCACATTACTGATGTCATGGTGCGTACATGTATTGGCAATTCGCTGAAGTAAAACACATTTCAACTCCAGCATAATGTGCTGTTAATGTTTCTCGATGTCAAATCTACTTAATTGGCATTCCAATGAAGAAGATGTATGAAACGGCCTTAAATCTGCTCTACACTTTGAACACAGCAAGTTCAAAAGCAGCACTCACTCTACACACTGCTGCCCTTAAAGACAGCTTGCACTTATCAGGTACCAGTGAACATTGTTCTTGACAACTTTCCAAAGATTAAATCCCTTCTGGTTCTGGATGTGCATACTGCTGCCCTTGTGCTGATGGCTCGGTGCCAGTCAGCCCAGGACATTGTTCCTGAGTACTTGCAAGTGACTGCTGGCTCTCTGCTGGTTCTGGATGTACACACTGTTCCCCTTGCATGGATGGCTTGCAGTCAGTCAGACTAGAGCATTGTTCCTGATGAGAACTTGCAAGCGCTGGGGTCCCTGCTGGTTCTGCATGTACCTCAACATGCACTTGAACATGCTGCTGACTGTGCATGGATGCCTTGCTGCTGCTTTGCCTGGAACATTGTTCTTGACAGCTGTCCAGTGACTGCTGACTCGCTGTGTGTTGTGCATGCCCTTGGCTTGGTGGCTTGCTGCTGCTTGGCCTGGCAGCACGGTGCTCTTGGTCATTTTCTGCCTGTGGAATCACATGAAGCTCAATCTGCTTCCCTGGCTGCGATGGTCGGCTGGGATTCCGTCTTGGGCAGCAACGACAGCACAGTTTGAGGAATGAGAAAGCCTTGACTACAGCTTCACGAAAGTCAGCGTTTGTAGCACTGTAGACGAGGGAATTAATTGAGCTATTGATCAGTTGCAAAATTTCAATGCATATAGTCAGAATATTTATTGTCTCTCCAAGTTCCAGATTGGCAACAATCTGAGCAGTTGAAGTATACTTTGATGCCACTACAAGTACATGAATTGTCATAATTGCAGCTGCAGTGTACAGTGAGTTCAGAATGAAGAAAACAGCAGTGTTGATGATAACCATGCAGAGGACCTTGCCTGCTCGCTTGGGACGGTTCGGCAACAGGGCTGATTGCTTGCGTACTTTCAATACTACATAGATGTACAAAGCAAGAGTTGCTATTAAAGAGGCAATGTTAATAATGGAAAGAATCCAAAGGTTGACTTCATCGAAGACAGCGTCTGTTAATGGTAAGAAAATCAGAATCACACCAACAATAATTGTTGGCACCCAGAGTCCTGCTGATATCTTTGCTGCTCGAGATTTAGAGGCCTTTTCTTTGAACTTTATAGGATTGCGCACTGCAGAGAATCTCTCAGCTGCTATGGTAACCACAAAGAAATTAGAGGTAGCAAGGAACGTGTATATGACACTTGATGTTGCCTTGCTGACCAATAAGTTGTACTCTATAGGTGAAAACAATGCAAATATGAAGTAAGTTATAAGGTAGAGGGAGTCAGCCACAGCCAGATTGGATAAGTAGATGTTGATGATTGTACGCATGGACTTCACTCGAATGACTGTGAAGAGAAAGACAAAGTTTAAGCAGAGGCCGATTGGTGCAATGATTTCAGCACTTAACCATGTTATTTGATAAGTTCTTTCTTCACTCATGTAAAAGTTCTCAAGATGCTTTTCAACTTCAGTGTTCCACCCAGTTGATGGAGTGGAGCTGTTTTGGTAGCCATCACCCATAGTTCATGCACAATGTAGCATTGAGCTCCGTGAGCCACATGTTGTTCAGATGCAGCAAAGAATGTTCTTCTCTATTTCAAGATCACTCCAGATTTATACTTACAGGGATTGTAAGACCTTGAGCAAAGTGGAATTGAAACAGAAAGTTTCTTGTTCTTTTCCTTCCCCCCCCCAACATTTCTGTCCGATTTTAATGCATGTGACTATCTTGTGGTATCAGTTCCTTTAACCAAAGCAGATGCATGTGAGTCAGTTTCACTACTTGCACTGACATGAAATCTGAGAATTGAATTTGTTTCAGTTTTAATGATTGGCTCCAGATTAAACATGCGTATTGTGTACATGTAATTGTTTTTTTTTATGCAAGTCGTCCCGTCACAAGGCATAAATGCCACTCAATGTGAGGGCTACCGCACAAGAAGAAAAGACAGGAAAAAAAGAGGATGATAGAAAATGAAGACAATTAAGTTTAGTGTGTATGAGAGATGCATGTTCACATTGTGTTTATACAGGGTGATTAAAAAAAAAAGTGACCCGCACTCAAGATTTTTTTTTACTTTAAGCAATCAAATTAGATACACCGAAGAAATATGTCTTAAAAGAGCATGTTCTTCCACTCATCTGAAAAAAACCCAATCACTAAATTTGATCATGCCATCCAAAGTTATGCATGTTTTACTAAAAAGAACCTGTTTGTGTAGCTGTCCAAGGAATGCGATAATATTGAAAGCTAAATGAGCTAAGTGAGAATTACAGATTACACACAAGTATTCAAATACAAATGAGATTTTAATAATTGAAATCAAGAGAATTTTTACTATCAGGTTGTGTGTTTTGAATATGAGAAGCAAGTTAACTCTCTTTTTTCTTCGAAATATCGATGGTGATTTTTGTATCTTTTCCTTTGCAAGTTCTCGTTCATTCATGGATGTGGGAAAACAATTGATGTTTCATTATCCTCATTGGGAGATGTATTATCAGTTCGCAGCACGGTAATTGATAAGTGGTGGACAGCCAAGTTTTGTGATTGTTTTATTGAAATAGACATGAATTGGGAATAGAGTTTGCAATTTAAGTGAAATTTTCACAGTTAATAGTCAATAAGATGCAGACTTGTATTCGAGTCATGAAACATCGAGTCCAAGTCCGAGTCACATTTCTCGAGTCTACATGTAAGTCCGAGTCCCGCGTCCTCCAGGTCAAGTCCGAGTCAGAGAGTCACAAAGGTTGAGTCCAAGTCCGAGTCACGAGTCACCTCTTTGTATAAAAAAACGTACATTTTAGGGAATTCAGAGATTCAGAGTCACCTTTGATATAGTATGGAAATACGTACATTTCAGGTGCTGTAAATTTTCATTTTTTCCCACAGCTTTTCTCTAATTTTCTCTGGAAATGAGGAGTTCATTTGCAAAAACAGTTATAAAGGCAATTCAGACAAAACTGGTATTGGCCTAACATTTGCATTTAAAGTTCAGGCATTTCAAATATCTTTTTTTAGACTTCTATATACGTGAAAGGTGGCGATTGAAGTTGGACGTAGTGCCGGTTTTCTCCTCTATTTTCTTCCTGCAGAACTTGCATTCTGCACTTGATCTTCCATTGGCATTTCTCTTGAAGTTAAGATATCCAAAATTGACAATTTTTGGAGTGGATGCCATCATGATCTATGTACGTTGCAACTTGCATGTAACGTTACCGAAACGGGCAGATCAGCAGACTATTCATATCGCGTTATCGCGATGCGACAGCAATACACGTGTGAACGACAGGACGTCTGACAAGAAAAGTCTGGTACATTTTGTACCTTACCCTATCAATCTTGCACCAATGCAGAATTGCGTGTTGATGGCGGGGTACAAGTTTCAGTACATTGATTTCTATAAGTCAATATATCGGTAACAGGCCACGGCCACGCATGCACCACATCGAGCGCCCTGTACATGTATTGCACAGTAAAGAAAACGATCGAATTATATATGTGCGCGTGTGCAGTGCGGTAATTTCCGTCGAGTCACAAGTCAGTTCAAGTCCAAGTCCGAGTCCGTAGCCCCGAGTCCGAGTCGTAAGTCAAAGTGACTCGAGTCCCAGTCCGAGTCATTAAAAATGTGACTCGAGTTGGACTCGAAGTCCGAGTCCGAGTCACGAGTCATACAAGTCTGATAAGATGTACTTTATCCATGTTTTTTTATTAACATAGAACGAGCCAAATATTTTTTTAAAATTTCAAATTCAGTCACTTTCTTTTTGACTCATCCTGTAGTTGGTTCAACCGGTCACGTGGGAATAAACTTGATGAATACATCCTGAAAATGGCTTTGGGGATAATGACAGTATATGGATGTGATTGGATGGAGGAGCAGGTAGTTGGTAGTTGGTTTCAATTTTTTCATGTTACTGATGATGGAAAGTAACATTCACTCAAAACATCTTTTCTTTTCTATCAATCCTTGTTGTCTTTTTCCCCAAAATGAATTGTGTTCTTTCCCTGGATGTTGATTTATTTACCCATACATGTACAACAATTCTGTACTTCCCTTCTGTTTGATATTCAATTTGATCTCATCATCAGTTGCCTTTTTTTTCTTTCCTGGGCAAATGTTGGTTGTCATCTGATCAGAGTTTCTTCTTCACTTTCTGGGGTTGTTGTCATTTGAAATCAGGCTCTGCCTTGCCTGACGATCAAGTTGATGTTGTCATATTCTCAGTTTTGTTGATGGAACATCTTTGCAAGACAATTTGCAAGGGCTAACTACTTGGTCTAACTACGTGGTGGCCTGGTTTAGTAAAGGTTTGCGGTACCACCATGTAGAAGTCTTTTTTGGGAAGATGTGTGGTTCTTTTCAGAACCACACATCTTCCCCAAAGAGACTCTACATGCCTACATGGTGTTACTGCAAACTGCAAACCTTCACTAGAACACTGTCTTCCACGAATGTGACAATTGGGAAGGGGAAAGTGTGTTTGTCCATTTTTGTTTGGGGGGGGGGGGAATATAATCCCCAACCCCTTTTCTTCCCATGACATCCCCCCATCCCCCTCCCCCCGCCCCTGATTCTATGTAAATATTTCAATGCTAATCATAATTGTATTGATGATATTTCAATGATAGATATAAAGTGTTTGAGGACCTACGTGGATCTGTTTGGGCCTACAACTACATCCATTCACTGAGCGGATTCGGGATTACCCATCGAGGACTCGAAAAGATAGGAGAGAACAAGGCCAGTTTCTGCAGTAAAATTATCCAGTCAGGTAAGACAAACATCTGTGAAGACTCATTTGCTTTGGTCTGCATCTCAATTCTATGTGGATAGTTGTGAAATTCGAAATTGTGAATTAGAAAGTAGGAATCAACTTTATTCGATTTCATCCATATAATTATTGATCTTCTTTTTCATATATGTAATTTTTTTGTTGCCCTTCCCTGAAGTATTTTACAAACACTGTACACATTGAGGTAAGGTAAGACACTGAGTATACAGTGTTTAAAACGTTGATGAAGGGCAAAACCTAATTTGATTTATATCACCCTGGCGCAAAAATTCCATCTTATAATAGTTTATGCGGTACCCGCTGCTATGTACATCAGATTCGAACTGGCCAACCGATCCCGTTAGCTCGGTGGTCGAGTGGTAAGACATCTGCACTAGAAAGCAGGAGGTCGTGGGTTCGAGTCCCACCCGAGTGATTTTTTCCAACTTTCACTCGGGAGGTAACACACTGAGTATACAGTGTTTAAAACGTCGGTGAAGGGCAAAACCTAATTTGATGTACACATTGAGTTTTGTCCGAGGGTTTGCAAGAAAAAAAAATCAACAAGCTTACTTCTGGTTGGACACGAACCCCCAACCTTCTGCTTCCTAGTGCAGACACATTAACCACTCGACCACTGAGCTTGCTGTGGCAAGCTGGCTGTTTGGAGTCTGATGAAGCAGCGCTTAACCCAACTTTGTGTAGGAGGTCATTAGTTTGAGTCCCACCTAAGCTTTCGGACAACACTAAGTGCACAGTGTTTACAAAATATGTCAGCGAAGGGCAAACAAAAATCAAGTATAAAAAAGGATAATTTACATCTCATAAATTTTTTTTCCTGCCCAGGTTCCCATCTAAAGTCCATCCAGATGATCCTTAATAAGACAGCAGACGGTACAGGCATCGACTCCAACACCCTAGCCTTACAGATGAAGGGCCATCCTGAGCTGAGGGACAAGCTTCATGTCGTCACCTCTTGGGGGCCTTTGCCTGTCTACCCTGGGGTGGTCAACTCAGAATTACCTGGTAGGTACAGTGGACTCTGTGACCAAGTACCAGTGTTGTAGTCGAGTTACCAACGTCGAGTCCGAGTCCGAGTCCAAGTCTCGAGTCACAAGCCTCGAGTCCGAGTCCGAGTCACAAGTCACTTGTTCTTAGTTGTTCACCGAACTAATCGTTTTTAAAAATTATTTTTTAATCCTCCATTCTGTCTTTTAAGTAAATCCCAGTGTATATAAGTGTGTGTACATGTTGTTTAGAGCCAAAATGTGTTTTCCTTTTAATTCCCATCCCTAAAAAATCTTCCTCCAACCCTTCCCTCCATGTTTTATCATCCAAACATTATTCCTCAATGATCCTTTCCCATCCCTACGTTAGGTTTTTACTTTTGATGAAATTACGTGACTCGAGTCGCGAGTCACCAAGCTCGAGTTCGAGGAGTCATGGTCAAGTCCGAGTCATTTTCCAATGTGACTAGAGTCCAACTCAAGTCCGAGTCCTAGACTCAAGTCCTACAACACTGCCCAGTAATCCCTCTTAAGAAAAGGTTTAGGTGGAACTCTTGAACGCATTGTCGCCCAACACCTTGTGCTGATGTTAAGATATTTGATGATCATAGTGCAGTGTTCATATAGCACTCTTATACAACACTCTCAGATTGCTCACACTTATTACCCCTGTTCATCAGGCCATGAGAACACTTTCCTGCTATAAGCTCGAGATCAGCAATATCTGGTCTGCAGCCCCCCCACATGTACTCAATGGAGGCAATTGTAGTAATGTATCTTGCCCAAGAACACCAGCACCGTGTCCCCTGTCAAGATTGACTCAACATAACATCGTGCATGAGTCAAACACAGGAACCTTTTGACCACAGGACTCTGCATGCTGAATAAAACTCGAATCAAATTAGGTTTTGCCCTCCCCAACGTATAAACACTGTATGAGTGTGTTACCTCCCGAGTGAAAGTTGGAAAAAACACGTTGGCGAGGGGCAAAACCTAAATTGATTTACATAACCCCAACTTAGAATTCCATCTTATGAATAGTTAATGCTATACCTGCTGCTATGTACATCAGATTCAAACCAGCCAACTGATTCCCTCAGCTCAGTGGTCAAGTGGTAAGACGTCTGCACTAAAAAGTAGGAGTTCGTGGGTTCGAGTCCCACCCGAGCAATTTTTCCAACTTTCACTCAGGAGGTAACACACTGACCGTTTATACCAACCGTTTATACGTCGGTGAAGGGCAAAACCTAATTTGATTTACATCACCCCGACGCAAAATTCCATCTTATGAATACTGAATAAAATTAGTGATACACATGTACATACTTTGCGTAAAGATATTTGTTGTGTGGAAGAGGAAAGTACCTCAGACAGTCAGACCACCGTTTAAACAGAAGATCTGACCTGACACGTGTACATGAGGACATACAAGGGCCTCATGATTCTGATATTTAGTATGCTTGTAGATATTTAAATAATGTTGAACCCTGCATCATAGGTCGATCTGACAATCTACGCGCTTGCCAGTATCAGACTTTAAACGGCCTGCAAGAGCCTGCCGTTTTGAGTCTGTGTTTAGATTAACCACCATTTTGATCGTCTCATTTTGAATATTCTTTTTTTTTTCCTCAGAGGATCTCAAGACATCTATCACCTGGCATCTTCTCAACATGCATCTCGACCCCAAATGGCAAGCTCAACTGAACCAATACATGGTGTCCAAATTTGTGCCGGTTGCACTGGATCAGTACAAAGGATTGTTAAAATAAACGAACAAATGTTCCAATAAACCAAAAAGGGAAACCGACGATTAGTGCATTATAAAATATATTGCATTATTATAATTTAACAATTGTAACAAAATAAGGAGACAGTGTTATATTAAAAAAAAAATAATGATTAATTCATTGTTGAAATCGGTACTCATAAATTGGAACTTGTCATGATGCAATTTTGTGCTCTAAATTAATAATGCAATATACATATTTTATTTTGTAAACATGTTTTTTTTATATATTTTACTGAAACCAAAGAGACTAGTCGTCAGTGTACAAGCTATTGTCACATCTTGCTGTGTGCAATGAGTTCGTTAGCAGGGCTCAAATTTTGTGTGAAAATCTTGTGGACAACAGTACCTGAAAGTATTATTCACTGGACCAATGTACATTCACAGATAAAATTGAAACAACTCAAAGCCATGTGCATCATTTGCAATGACCTGGAGAAGCATTGATTTAATGACAAAACTCTGCTCAAAGTCAAGATAGGAGTGGTACCAAATACCCTTTGAAAATATTCCAGCTGAAATTGTTTCGTGTGGATGAAAACTGAGGTGGTGTTGAAAGAGGGTGTCCACGGCCCATTATGCATTAGCAATGGAATCCCGTTACAACTTAAGACACCCCAAAAAAGTGAATGTATTTTCTCGGTTTTCTTAAAACGTATACTATCCAATCAACCTTCAACAGGTTAGTTGTCATGCACCCTGCTTCAGACTTTTAGCAATTTTGTTGCTTCAAACGAAAGTAAAGGCACAAGAAGCAAATAATCATATGTACCTTTTAAGAAAGTTGCAGTCATTAGGATTATACAAGAAGTGTATTTCATTGCTTCTGATGGTAAATGGGAAACATCAAATGTGAACATTTTGAATAGTTGGTCAAGTGACTCTTGCATGTGTAGGATTAGTCATGATCATGATAAACTGAGACCAGATTTGGACAGCACATGCAATCATGAAAGGCATGTATTCATCTGAGTGCAATGTGTAATTATAAAACATCAAGATGAATTTGTATTCCCTTTGTTTTAAGTTTCCAAATCTTCCAAAGAATTTATATACAATTTAGAAGTGTTTTTGTCATTTCGTATAACCTTCGAGAGTGAAATACATTTGAACATCAAAACAATGTGTGTTACAGTGAAGTGCAAATTTGCCTTGTTGAGATTATTTATGCAAATGCGATAAGGTTTTCTGTCATGGATGTTGGTATGAACATAGATGATGTGGATATGATTCACCTACTTTAATGTACATGTAGTTGTGTTTGTCATTTATAACACATGTACACCATATAGTTATTAAACTGTGCTGTACATTTTGGATTTTTGTGACTTGGTTTAAAAATTAACAGTCACTTCTTTCATATTTCCAAAAACTATATTTCCAATGGCAAATTATTAAAGTGGATGCGGTGTTTAAAATGAATCAGACTTTCTATTCTATAAAATGTTCTAGTTTTGTGGTAACGTGATGTTAGAAATGAACTCTTTTGAACTTTTAATAAAATTGTATTTTCAATGGCAAATTTTATATTAAATACATGTACATGTAGATCTGAGCCAGTTTACTTGTTTGAGTCAAATTATTCTGTGTGAAAGATTGACCATTTTTTCCTCTGGCTTATTTCATTGTGTCACGCTTAATTTCTTGGTTACAGAATCCCAATGTGTCCAAGTAGATATCATGGCTAATGGAAAGTACTCAAGCAAAATAATCAAACCCAAATTTAATAATAAGTATCTTCCTTTGCTTGTACATATATTCAATGCGGAGTGCCCAGGGGAGTGCCGATAAAATCCTACAATCGTGCACATTACGAAATAGTGTATGGTACAATTCATGGCCCCTGCTCACAACCATTTTTTTTAGGGGGGGGGGAGACCATTCGAATGTGACATCACCTTAATTCTAACATTTGCTACTGTGTTTTTTTTGTACGGAATTCCTTTTTTTTTTAATGGGGGGGGGGTCTCGACAAAAGTTTGGGTGCTCCTCCCCCCCCCCCCCGGTAGAATTGCATATGAGGGTGAGTACCCTCAAATGACTCTTAGCCCATTTCGGTTCTGTAGGCCACATTTCTTGCGTTTACCCCAATCTGGTAAAAAATAATGAACTGAGCTGCAGCTCTGCTATTTGCCCAGGATATCATACATATTATTATAAGTAAACACACAAAAAAATACATAATCTTTACACCGTTCTTAGGGAACTTTGTTCTACTTTTTTTCATTTTGAGGTAGCACTTTGGGTATCAGGGGTCAATCTCTCTGGGGGTAGTCCTGCCACCAAGTCTATGTTCAAAAGTTTCTACCGGTAACTTTAACAGCGCCCTCTAAACAAATCTTTGAGAGTGGCGTTTTTGAAATTTCGGACTAGCTTCGGCTCAGTGTCGTAATCATTTCCACAACTAATTACATGTCCGATACAAGCATGTCATAACATTTGGGCTGTCAACAACAAAAAAATGTTCAAAGCAAAACAAAGACCGATACCAGTATATCCCGAAAGTGACAAAATAACATCGCTGGAAGTCAAAGCTAAATCTTTCAAACGAAACCAATGTTTACGGAAATTCCCAAGGTATGACGTATTGCCCACGTGAGGGCGCATACAGGCGGTGTTGTTTTGTGACACTGACAGGTGCAAAATGAATGGTTACAATTCACACGTGGCGGTTTGTTGTCATGTCAGTGCTGCATGCACATGTCACAATGAAAAGACCCTGTACTCAAGCCCGTCTCGCAAGTGTCGTCGCCATGTTGGGTCACTTTCTCCGGATGTTTTCATGGTTGTATCTCTGCTAATTTCTGAGGTACTTGATTCAGTGCGTCCGCCGTCAACTCCATTTTCTTAACCCCTGAAAAACTGCAAGACGTTCATGGCCTGGTCGTGAGTATTTAACAGGGAAAGAATCATATTACCAAGGTTGCGATCATGGCGATGTGCAATTCACAAAGCGCGGGCTTTGCAATCGCATCAACGTACCTTTTCCATAAACCGTAGATCTAAGATTTTCACATAATCCTATTTAAACATTTTGGATTTTCAGCATGTTAAGGAAGTGACAATTAAGCTAGTGGTTACTCACGTACGTCACAATATGTGCATTCCCCCCCCCCCTCCCTTGTTGAAGCACTTGAAAGTGTTCAACAAATTTAATTGGCCTGATCGAAGATCAATCTGATAATTGACAATTATTATGAACCAAAAACAGGGCTGATGGCTTTCAGGGACTTCATTAATCCTTGCAACATATCTCTCTCTGTTATTTTAATCTCTATTGTATTGGAGTGGTGATGTGAAGTAGTTTTCTACAGGAAATAATGCTGGCTTCCTTTATTTTCAATAGGGCCCAAAGAAATATTCATTGTGAAAAAAATGCAAAAGTCATATCCGTCACACCTTTTGTGACGGAAATGACAATTATTATATTACTTGGCTTTTGGAGGTATAATTACCTTTGCAATTTGTTTACTTTACAAATTATGGCAGTAGTTACATATTGAGAAATACACTGGGACATGCATTTTCAGGGTTTTTTAGGGAGTATTGTAAAGAATGAGCATCTTGTCCATTATGTTAAAGAGTTTTTAACACTGCACATAATAGGAGTCGTGTTTAAGTTAATTTCACTGCTCAAAAATCAAATTTTCATTCTATATTTTTTCGAATTATAGTGCCTTAAAGTGTCGGGACATGAAAGTAGACACTTGATACTGAAGAATGACCCATAGGCCCCTTTTTAATAAGAACTTGCTGGGAGTGTACATGCAGGAAGAAATTCATGATAAACTATCTCCAGCATTTAGGATAGAGATAAACCCACGAATGATTCTAGCGTAAGGTTGATGCATTGGCAGTTGTACTGTGTAACTATGTTCACTATAGGGTGTCAGTGGGTACATTGAATTTTTTGGAAAGAAGCTGAAACAATTAGAAGCAGTAGGTGGAAATTAACAAAAATCCACTTTGACAAAAGATGGATATCATAAATTTAATTTAGCTAGTTAAACTGTGCACATTAATTTACTTGTGCTTTTAACAAATTCAATAAATATATAAAATCTGATATCAAAAAGTATTTTTACCCTCTGCAGGCTGAGTGTAAACATTAAACAGAAATCCACAGGCAAAAGGGGAACTATGTATTGGTGGAGTGAGGAAATTATGGATGTGACATTTACACAAACATTTAAAATAATAAACAAAATTCTAAATCGCATTTTTCCAAAAGTTTTAACAAAACTCAAATTTTAAAAACAGGAACCTATTTTCCGCTATCTTCCTTTGAGTTGAGCATGCATAACAAAAATAATCCAAACCTATTCAATTTGCTAAAAGCTAAGGAGAACTGCAGTACTAGATTACTTTCAGGCTACGTGCTCATCTTTTTATTGTTTTCAATGACAGCCCTCTTTTTATTATGTTACTCATTTATTATTTGTTGTGTCGATCATGTTTGTCTGCACAATGGGCAGTCGTCAGTCTTTGTGAAAGGGCTCAACATTGAGATGGTTCTTTAAATGTTTGCTAAACATTTACAAAATGAAACGTCACATCTTTAGAAGACATTGGAGGAGGAGGTCTAAGAAATTGGAGGAGGAAGGGAATTGGAGGTCTGTGGATGTTTGAGCTACTACGTACATGTAGAGGGTAACAGATGTCTCTGATGGTGATGCTGAAGTTTTGCAGAGCTATCGTCTGTTTGCTGACCTTCATTGCTAGACGGACAGAGCATGGATGTAGCTGCTTGATACTCATGATGATGGTGTCCCTTTTGGTGAGTGCTGGGTGTTCATTGATTTCCTGTAATTCTCCCCATCTGCCATGTGCTCTGTGTTTGTGCTGTCTGGCGTTGAGTTCTCTTGCTGGTGTACCCAGTGTACACCTTCTGCATTCGCAGGGGATGCATCAGGTTCGGTCTTGGAGGCTTGCTTGTCCTGTGGGCTATTGTGGATCTTGTGGGTGTGGAAAGCCCGGATACCTTTGTCATTTAGGAAGTACTGGATGTGATGAGAACTGCCTGTGTTGGGCTGTGTAATAGGCGGGGTGAGCCTAGTGGGTTCGACCTTGGGTGTAGGGGACCCTTTGGTAGGTGAAAGACTTTGGATCTTGCGTCTTGACTGGATGAGCCTTGAATCTGTTGTGTTGTAGTGCTGTCTCGACATGGTAAAGTTGTTGCCGGCCAGGATTGTGGTTGCTGATGCAGGCTTCCTGGACAAGGTTGCTCTTTGACTGCTGTTTGGATTTCCGGGTGCAGGAAGGATTGGTTGTCGATGTTGCCAGTCAGTGTCTGTCGGTCATCTCTAATAGACTCGGGGGTTGAGGGTGTTGTCAGACTGTTTTCAGACCTTAGCATCCGGGGATGAGATTCAAGGCGCCTGATCCTCACTGCGCCAGATGCTGCTGTAAATCCAGTTGAAGTCTTTCAGGACCTGCTGGAAGTCCCATGCTGTATGATGAAGTGATGGGAGTCTCATCCGTGTACTGAAGACAAACTCTTGGTCTCAGATCTACGAAGGCAGTACTCCTATATGAAGGCATTGACTAAAACTGGGGATAGAGTTGATCCTGTGGAAGTTCCAGAAGGCTGCTTGGACAACTGGCTGTTCATTGGAAGAAAGACAGCAGGATGTAGGTGGGTCGGAGATCATGAACCTGGTTTGGAGTGTGGGGCTTCATATTTCTGCAGGGCGTAGTCAAGTCGGAGTCCCCCTTGGCACCGAGGCATGAGTAGCCTGTGGGGATGGCAGTGAATATCTGGTAGCCTTCATCGGGGTTGACCATGGTGTCGTTGGGAACACTGTGAGGTTGCGATCATGGTGTCATTGGGATCATCACCCCCACCATCCCCACCACCCCCACTGGCGGCCGCCACCACCCCTCCCCCTCACCACCACCATCACCATCACCTGCTGCGCCGCCGCCGCGCCGCCGCGCCGCCGCTGTCGCCGCGCCGCGCAGCCGCCGCGCCGCCGCTGCTGCTGCGAACACCTTTACTTGTGATCCCAACAAAGCCATGTGCAGCTTCAGTGGAGACTCCAGGTATTCATCACCAATCCCATGGGTGAGGCATGTCTCAAGGTCTCGGTCAGGAAACCTTCATGAAGACAAGCTGTGTGAGTGTGAAACCCTCTCTCTGGATTAGGTTTGTGATCTCCTACCCATCTACATCCTGCCGTCCTTCATCCAGTGGACAGGTCAATTCTTCAAGCAGTCAGCTGGAACTTCCACAGGATTAACCCCATCTCCAGTTCTGGCCAATATCATCATATAGTTCTGTACAGCTTTCGTGGATTTGAGAGCAACAGTTATCTTCAGTTTGTGGATGACACTTTCATCATTTTATCACACAGCACAGTACCTCCAGCAGTTCCTGAGACACTTCAGCTGGTTCACACACAGCAGCATCTGGCTCACCTTGGATCGAATCTTCTTCCTGGATATTGAGGCCTCTAGGCAGTCTGGCAGTATCCTCAGCCCTTTTGTCTATCAGAGAGCCACACATTGATAGGCATCTCCACAATCAATCTGTCCAGTGCCCTGGGATCTATTCATCAGTCATTGGCACCCTTGTCTGGCAATCCTTCATCGTTGACCACGATCCTTTCCTGCGACAACTTTGCTATGTCAAGGCAACAATCCAACACAACCGATTTGGGGTACATCAAGTTGAGACACTTGATCCAAAGTCTTTCACTGACTGAAGTGTTTCGTATACTCAAGGTCTACCCATCAGGTTCATCTGGTCCATTACACTTCCCTTCATAGGCAGCTCTTATTGCATTTAGTCCTTCCTGAATGACACTGGCATCTAGGTTTCCCATGCCTAACATGATCTGCAATAGCCTACAAGGATGAGTAAGACTCTGAGACCTAACCTGATGTAACACCTGTGAATACAGAAAGGTCTGCATTGGGTACATCAGTGAGGATCTTAGCGCTGGACTCCATGAACACAAAGTGCATGGTTCTTTGAGGAGATTGCAGGAAATTTTTGATAATTCAGCATTTTACCGATCGGTAGCACCTCATCATAAGTATTGAGTGCCACAATCCTTGCCGAGTCTGAAAGGCCTTGGATGTCTGGCACAGGATTTTTCTGCAGGACATCAGTTCCATCATCAGTGATATCTGGAGTCCTTTGCTGTGCTAGCATCTCAATATTCCACAGGCCTCCAATACTCACTCCACCAATAGTTAACATCTAGTTCCCCTTTTAGCTTGTCTGTGGGTGTCTGTCCTCAAAACTCAGCTCTGCAAGTAACATTCATGTACATGTACTCACTTGACATTCTATAGTGAACAAAAATTGCCCTTTCTTGCCTTATGTTAATTGTCCTGTCTTGCCTGCCACCTTTCTTGCCTGCCACCTTTCTTGCCTGCCACCTTTCTTGCCTAAAGTGCCAATATTTGCCTAAAGTGCCAATTAATTCTTACTTATAGTGCCAACTATTTCTTGCCTAAAGTGCCAATTAATTCTTGCCTAAAGTGCCAATTAATTCTTACCTAAAGTGCCAATCCTTGTCTAAAGTGCCAACGCTTGCCTCAAGTGCCAACGCTTGCCTCAAGTGCCAATTAATTCTTGCCTAAAGTGATAATTCTTGCCATGTTGTCTAATGTCTCTAGGCCTATTGCCATCACTTGCCATAATTACATCCCTTCTTTACTGATACTGTCATACGTGCAAAATGTTGTTCCAATCAAAGCTGCCATGCATCAACCCTCCTTGCCAGGCATGTACACTCCCATTCTAGACACACAATTCTAGGTCTTACCTCGGTTAGTTGCCCTCAACTTCAAGTCAGTGGCTGGATTGAAGGTCTAGTTCATTAGGTTTTTTAGGTTAAGATTAAGTCAAAGTAATCCCTAGCTAATTTGTTTAGTCATAAAGGAAATTGGGTGAAAGTTCACACTGAAAGCCACAGCCCTTTGCATTGTTTTATTTCAATTAATTGCACTGGATGCTAGTATTGCTGTTGCAAGCAGGTCATCACCCACATTAGGTAAACCATACAAAGCCAAACCATTGGCACCATTTGTCTTTTATGTGGACGGCCGCACAAGTAATGCACATGCATGCGTATGGTGAGTAACCACTTAATTTTGTCACTTCCTTTGAAAAACATGTTCACCAGAGCTCTTGAAATAGAAATTATTTGAAAAAAAAAACAAGACTATGAAACCCCCCTCCCCCCAAAACACCCCTACCCTTATCCTAACCAATGACTTTGTGACTCAGCATGGCAACACTTGTTAAATCTTTGATACTTGATAAAAAATTACTTCTACTTTTTAAATACATTCAACGTTTTCAATCCTTTTTTGTTATAACTTCAAATTCGTGTTACTTTTTATTGTTGATTCTTTTTGATAGGCAATTTGTTGGTGTCATTTGACATTTCTTGATCTTTTAAAGAATTTGGGGTCAGAGAAGGCAAACCCATCTACATGTAACAAGGATTATGGTGTTTTCACTAGCTTATTAATTGAGTGTGAGTGTTGCCTCAAGTAGGCCTACTCAAGTCTAAGCTTTGGGCTTGTCCACGTAGTAAGTGCAAGGGCATAAATGTCGAAACCAATTCATGATTTCTGATTTAAATAATTTGATGGTATTTCCATCAGTTTAAAAAAAAAACTTCAACACCTTTGAAACTCCTGCTTTTGTCTGTTGATGGAATAGACTGTCACAGTGCCTATAAACAAGATCTGAGTGTTGGTGACAAGCCCGAGTAAAAGGCATGGCAGGGGAAAAGAATTGAAATTTTGACTGTCTGTGACTGATAAAACAAAAGTTAGTGTTGAAGTCTACTAAACAGTAATGACCGAATTAAAATAATTGTCAGCAGTTTATTACTTTACTTTGTCTTACATTTCATTTTGGTATTAAAAATCAAGCAAAACCAAATTAAACTAAAGTCAAAATGCAGGCATACAACTTTTCCTCGGATCTGCTGATTTCCTTGTTTTTAACTTTTCGTGAATGCTATTACAAATTGAAAATACCATACAAAGTCATGTGTGGTTTTGGAGTTTCCTTTTTTCCCTAAAATCCCAGTTGCATGCCTGAAAACAGTAAACGTACATAAGCATTTGAATAATCATTATCATTAGAAAAAAGTTTCCAAATATCTTTTGATAAAACACTGAGGCACACAGTATTTCAAAAGGGTTTGTTTGACTTTTTAGAAATGATTCAGTACAATATTAGGCTATAACATGATTTATTTCAATTAATTATTTTGCTTGAAAAATATTCCTGAACTAGCAATTTGCTCCCTATGTTCCTCCAGTTACACGAATTAGGAAACTATTATTTTTAAGTTGGTCACCAGTAATCCTCACCGTTTAGAGAAAACATATCCCCATCGATAGGCAAGAAAACTGAATGAGTCAGTGGACAATGCAGTAAAGAGACAGTGACAGCAGATACTAGATTCAACACATTTATTAATAATGAACGCTAAAAAAACGATAGGTGAAATCCTTA